>JAEMPF020000561.1:29049-36549 GCA_022496165.2 Catalaphyllia jardinei | reverse complement strand
AGGCTATTGGAAATCCCAGAAGGATGAGACTTACAAATCCATATTGTTTATAATTGTTGGAATCTGCATTTTTGGTGTCTTTCCTTTGTGGATTAATTGTCAATTTACCCTGAGAGTGGGATGAGGTATTGGGCGTGATCTGTTTATCAACCAAAATTTCTGGAAATTTTGGTAAGAACTCAGTCCTACTGGAAAAGTCTCGAAAAAAAATGGACTGCTGTTCCCAGTTGGACCAGTCTGAAGTTTGTTAAATGGATCGCTCCCATTGAAATTGCTATCCACTTTGCAGTGGCGAGAGTGGGCAAGTTTGTGCGAGATAATGCGAGTTTGGGCGAGTTAAGGCGAGATAAGGAAATTTGAACATAATCTCAAGCGGCAAGTTAAGGTGAGTTAGGGCGAGTTAAGGCGAGTTTAAGTCCCAGAGTAGGCCTCCGCGTGGATCAAGTCGCCGGTCTCCTTACACAAACTCCCGCGCTGCGCACTGTTTGCGAGGAAGTGCAAACAAGACATGGACTTGACTTGGTCATTCATTTGCCTGGCTGTTGCAGGTCAGGAAACCCCGCCATCAACTGCTAAAAGAATCAATCTTTCACTAAATGACCTTGAAGAAAAGAAACTAACATTCTCTAAGGATGGGAACATCACGGAAGTTCACGAAACAATTTTATCTGCCTTCCCTGCTCCTGGGGAACGTTACAAAATTCTCCATGCGACAGAAGACCGATACAAGGAACTCCTTCTTATCCCTATGCCTCCCAATGGCTTCAGTGTAAATTATTTGGAAAGCGTTCTTGGGCAAGCCAAGGGATACCTCAGGCCCTTGCAACGGGACATCATGGAGACCAATCAAGGAGTCAATACAAGTCCTGAGGTGGTATGAAAATGTCTGTTATCATTATATTAGTCAAGTATCGTGGAGCGGCAGGGTGGGGAGGGGTTGTTTGCCTGCAGGGATGGCCTGGTCAAGCATGGAAATATTGTTGCCAAAAAAAAGTTTCTTGTTGTGTATCCTGGGATGGCTGAATTAGCAGGAAGCAAACAGAATGTTTTGCTGCCCCAGTGGCTAAAAGTGCCTATTCATGCAGTCCTCGTGAGCTCCAATAGCTGCAGTAGCTACATATCACAAACAGTCATACAAAGCAATGAACAACTCTCTGTCCTTGCCCTTCCGATTTCTTTCCTTTGTTCCCTTCCCTTTTCTAAGACCTGTTTGTGGCTCTGACTTCGACTTTGAGGTCAGCCATTGTTGTACTTTCGAAATTGCTGGAAAGCCTTTTGTAATAACAAGCACTGAAACCTAATCAACTTTGTTTTGATGGTGGCTAATCTAGGTAAGATGTTTCAGATGCAAAATTTGTGTCCCGGAAGCAAAAATGTTTCTGACAAGTGGCAAAACTTGTTTCCATGCACAACATATGTTTCGTGCACGGCTACCATACTTCCATGGCGATGTTTCTAAGCTCAAGATTACATTGTACAGCTCATCAATAGTCATGCTTTCTCTCTTTTACATATAGGGTGACAAACCAGAGGAGAATAGTTGCCCCAAAAATCCCTGTTCAAACTGTAATAATTTGGTACTTCTGAGTAATATGAGAAAACATCAGCTCCCTTGCCGTGGGGGCAGTTCTTCGGGAACACCAGACAATAACAGATGTGAAAGGAGGTATGTTTTGAATACTTCTTCATTGTACTGAGCAGCTGACTGAATGTCTGTGTATGCTTTCACACTGACCTCAACCATAGAGCATCAAGTGTTGGCTTCCAGTGTCAGTGCACCAAATTGAGGTGCCATTAGCTATTTTAAGATATCATTGATAATAATTTATAAAAAGTCTTTTTGCTTTACCCCTGGATGCATTTTCACATCTCAACTGTGGTATAAAGGTGCAATGTAGGAGGACTGATGGAACTCCCCTTGATTTTGAACTTGAAACAGCTGTTGTTCAGCTATTTTCAGCCGTATTGTTAAAGGACAAATGAAAAAGTATCTACTGATTGAGACTCAGTCGTAAAACTTACATGTATTAGCAATAGTGTTACAGGTTCTCTTGAGAACCCTGAATCATCTTAGAACAAACTTGATTCTGCTATATTCATTACCTGCTCATTTAAATTTGCAGCAATATTAACAGGTACTAAATATTTATGTTTTATTTCCACTTGTTAAATTATGTAACTGTTACAATATAATTTTAAAATTCTATTTACATCTAGGGAGCAAGGGATTCAGCAGTACCTACAAGTAGTTGGCCACAACAATCCAGGTATTCCTTGTGATCTTTATAATGATGTCATTCTCCAGTTATGGTAAAAGTAGATAGTCAGCTCTCTTTCCCTTATGCTTGTGTTAATGTTGATTACAATAAATTTATCATTTTCCTTGTTGTGGTGGCTCCAAGGATAGAAAGTTCATAGAAGGATGGCTGCTTATGGTCTAGTTGACTGCAGAGGGTGAGTCCACCCAAAAGACAAGATGGTTGCATTTCCCTTTTTATTAGTCTGAATGTAAGCCACGCCCTCCCCCCAACCCCTGAAGGTATCTTTTCATGTATCACTGCAATGCAAAGGAAGCCAACACTTAAAAGATGTATTTTTTGCTAGGGAGGCAGTGGAATGTCACTGCCAGAACCAAGTTCAAATTATGAGGCGGATACTAAATTTAGCTTCCATTGATGTACTTAGATGTTAAAAATTAATCAGGATTCTTTAAAATTCCCAATTTTGTTATTAAGTATCCACTATCCCTAGCAAGGAACCTGGAACCTGTATAAATGTAGTTTGCTGTGTATTTCATGTTACATGACGAACACACATTTTTTCCTTGTATGTTAATTAATCGTTTCCCATACACTTTCATTGACTCTTCAATGGGATAAATTACCTTAGGCTGGATATGTAGTATACAATAATTAGTGTGTTAGCAGGGTGATACTTGGCAGCTGCATTTAATCATAAACTCTTTTTTGTTGCTCAGAAAATGATTTTTTCAAAAGAGCTTTATCTTTTCTTTATTTAGAGCAAGTAGACAGATGTTTCCAGCAAGTGTCATCATTCTAAGAAATTCACCAGGTCTGTCAAGTATGCATGTACAATGTAGTAATATTGTAACTTTGCAACCGTACATGAATATTAATGAAGCCTACATGTATGGTTACTGCATGTTATAAAAATAGTGGTTACTTTAAAACGTGGTCAGTATGAATTAATGCCAATCCATTAATTGGTGCAGGGAGGGAGGGGGGGTGGGGTGTTGTTAACTCTGGGATGATGAAAGTATTGGGAAAAATCATTAATAGTGCACTTTATAGTCCAGTGTGGTGTGGGATTTTCATACTTGTCAGAGATGTGTTACTGGTATTTGATCACTGGTGAGGTCTCCAAACCAATCAGCTACATGTAGAGTATGGCAACTCGGCTGGCAGGTCTATTTCAAGGGTTAGGGGTGAGGGGTGAAGGGTGTGGGTGAGTGGTGGGGGTGAGGAATGGGGGGGTGGGGTGAGGGATGGGGTGATGGGTGGGGGGAGGGGTGAGGGGTGAGTGGTGGGGGGTGAGGGGCCGAAGTGGATGGTTGTGTTTCCTCCTTTCTCCATCTACACATATTGTTTTCTTCAAAACATAAGGTTGAGAAAAGATGTGAAAAAATGTCAAAAACAATGACAGGTAATAGAACAGTTTTGCAAGAATAAAGTCCGCCTGAGTATAAAGTTGGACTCACATAATATTGCCGAGTTACATTTTAGAATAAAAAACAGCGATATTAAAGTGAGTGACGTTTCGAGAAAAGACTACAAGCAGTCCCTCTTTTTTCTTATAGTCTGTCCTGAAAAAGTAAGGTAGCGAGAAAGGTCGAGGTGGGTATAGAAACGAATAAACTTCGTTCGTTTTTAAAATCGCTGGATTTTTTTTACGCTTTTTTTTGTCTTTTCAATACCCAGGTTATGGAATTGTTTTTTATGCCAATAATTTTTTTATGTTTTGGAATAGGCCGTGTTGTGGGTTTAAATGACAGCCCAGAAAATATATAGACCCCACAAAAACTATGAAGAAGGAAACAAGGCCAAGGCGATAGTACACTCCGGCATGCGCGCGTTGGATTAAGTTTTTGTGCATGTGTGTTCACATTTGTTGTGCCGCTATTGCATGGGAATATCTCGATTATTTTTATAGATACGTTTTAGTATTTTACTATGTTTTATTACAAACGCGGGTAAGTGTTCTAACAGTTTCTTATTGTTCCAACAATGTTCCAAGTCGCATTTGAAATTTAATTTATTACTATTACTTATTGTCATCCTCACCCCTAATCTCCTACCCCTCACCCCTCACCCCTCATCCCCCTCCCCTCACCCCTCATCCCCCACCCCTCACCCCACCCCTCACACCTTTACCCCCACTCCTCACCCGTCGCCCTTCAGCACTCACCCGTCACCCCTCAACCCTCACCCCTCAGTCCTCACCCCTCAGCCCCCACCCCTCACCTCCGAAATAGACCTGCTGCAACACAGGAGATGTACGGGACATAGTATGCAGAGCTGATCCATAAGGTGAATAAATGACCCAGTCAACATTTATCATTAGAGTATAACAGTGGGTGGGGAAAATTAGGCCACCAGTTTGCAGCAACAAGCTTCTCCCTGACTGGACAGGTGTATAAATCAACTTAAATAGAATGAAATGGGCGATGTAATTTATGGTGTTACTTGTGAATGTCTTTCACATGATTTTACAAAGTTTGGCTTAATGTCATTTTGTAGATGGTTTCAATTAGTTAATCCAAATCAATGGTTTATTTCATAAAATTTGGCTTGATGTCATTTTGGAGACGGTTTCGATTAGTTAATCCAAATCAGTGGTTTATTTCATAAAATTTGGCTTGATGTCATTTTGGAGACGGTTTCGATTAGTTAATTCAAATCAATAGTTTGTTACGCAAAATTTGGCTAGATGTCATTTTGGAGATGGTTTTGATTAGTTAATCCAAATCAATAGTTTGTTACGCAAAATTTGGCTTGATGTCATTTTGGAGATGGTTTCGATTAGTTAAGCCAAATCAATAGTTTATTACTCAAAATTCGGCTCCATGTCATTTTGGAGATGGTCTCGATTAGTTAATCCAAATCAATTGTTTGTTTGGATTGACAAGACACAGTCTGTTAGAATTTTGTTAAAGCTTCTTAAGGGAAAAAAAATATCGATGGCAATTAAGTCAAGCCCTCCTATTTGTTGTCTTTACTGTAGCTATTAAATTATGACTAATATTACCAAAAATTGATACTAACAAAAAGTTTTAAGGTAACCTACAACCAAATGAATATTTTTTCATTAACCAGTTGTTAGATGCAAAGACCAACGAGGATATGACCCCGGCTGGCAAAGCTTTTCTTAAGCTTTGACCACACCTTTACAACCGGTCTGTATGTTTTGTTCTCCTATTGCAAGCCATAATACTACCCCATGGGACATTTTTTCTCTTAAAATTTTGTCCCTACTACTGTTAAATTTAAGCATAATTTATGAAGATACAAAATACAAATTTCCATGAGAATATAACACAGTCTAAAATGGGAAAACATACAGTGTACATGTACATAGCTGAAGAGGTCAATTTTATCCATAGGTTCTCGAATTAAGTAGTGAATGATGTTTTATTTCAAATATTACTGTTCAGTTGAGCAGCCGTCTTTTCAATTCTTTTTTACTTTATGGGGCAACATCTCTAACCATATTCTTTCTTCTACAGAATTCACACGGGGAGACGTGGTGGTCTCGTGGTTAGTGCACTTGTCTCTGGATCAAGTGGTCTGGGTTCGAGCCCTGGCTGGAGACATTGTGTTGTGTTCTTGTGTAAGACAGTTTACTCTAACAGTGCCTCTCTCCACCCAGGTGTATAAATGGATACTGGGAAATTTAATGCCGGGGTTAACCCTGTGATGTACTAGCATCTCATCCATAGAGGAGTAGAAAATACTCCAAGTCACTTCATGCTATAGAAACCGGGATAAGCTCTGGCCCGATGGGCCACTTGGCTAGTATGCAGTTTTCTACCTGATTTCACACATCCAGCATTGTGTCTTTTTATTAGCATGGGAATGGTTCCTATGGGTGCACCAAAATGGGGTATTGAAAATCAGATTACACAAACTTAAACAGGACTTTTCAAATACACCGTATATACATGTATGGTATCTTGTAATTCATTTATCCAAACGACATCTTCTTGTGCAAAGCTTGATGCTTCAAACTATTCTAAGTAGAGAAAAAGTGCTTCTTGGCCATCTCTTGAAGGGTCTTAAAACATTGGGTGTCCTACAGGAAACATGAAAAATAATCCATTGTTGTTTTAGAGTCTCTTTGTGGCTTTAGATGAGTCCTTAACACGAGAAAAGGCGATGGACTCTTAAAAATTTTCCGAGGATATGGATGAAGAGCAAAGCCAGAGGATGGCCTGTTTGCTACAGTTTATTGATGAATGCTCTATAAGGAAGGTAATTTTAAATTATGATATGTAAAATACTGCTATTTCTATCTTCATTATCTCATGTTGTATTCATAGGTAGATTCTTTTATGTCCCCTTTTGTGTCACACTGAATGACTCATCTAAAATCAAACACAGTTCAACCATCCCTTCTGTGTTAAACAACTACCTTTGCACCCCTTTATCTTTATAAAGGTGTGATTTTCATAAATAACATAATAATAATAACGACAACAAAATAATTTACTAGACACAAGGTTGCAGACTCCAGGCAGGCAAAAAAAAAAAAAGAACAACATTTTTCATATAGACTATCACATTAAATATAACTTAATTTAGGTGATATATAAAACAAGGAGTATAAGGCAAATGTCCAATTAACATTGTAATTTTAAAAGTTTAGATTACTTGAGGTAATTAATAAACTAGCTGACCAGCATAAAGTAACTCTCATTATTGTTTTACAAATTTAGTAAATAGACTTTCAAATTGCTTGCAAATAGCGTTGTTGTAAGGTCCTTTTGAAATTAGATTTAAAATTCATTACTACCTGCACGAGGATCTCGTTTGATAAGAGTGGACATTCAGGTGGGGTCTCAAACAACATCTATCATAAGTTTAGAAACACTATGAACATAAACTAACTCTATGGTCAAATTATTAGAGTTTGCAAATAAAGGAATAGCATGGTTATCCTTACTTGTAAAGAAGATAATTGATACATTTTAATTTTCTTATTTTCTTTCCAACAGAACTAAAAGATTTTCTTTGATTCACAAGGGGGTCAACAGCCTTGCCCAGAAGCCGTAAAAATCGAAGTAGATTTTGATGTCCTGGATGGCTGTATGTTTGCCTCGACTTGTTTGATGGAGGTGCACTTGCCAAAATTTCATTAATTCACCAGTTAACCCTTTAAGCCCCAAGGGCTCTCCCTTTGAGGAGTAAAATCATCTGGCGTTAGACAGAGTAAAATCTATAAGTCACTCCTGGGGAGTAAAGGGTTGAGGGAGATAGTTTTTTA
>JAEMPF020000561.1:0-29039 GCA_022496165.2 Catalaphyllia jardinei | reverse complement strand
TTAGACAGAGTAAAATCTACTGTATAAGTCACTCTTGGGGAGTAAAGGGTTAAGACAGTAATATCAAGAGATGAGAAATCATTCAATGCCATGTAAGAGTGGTTTTGAAGTTAAACATAAGACACAAGTCCAGCCTCAGCTATATGTCGTACCTTTTTTGTTTCAGGTTCTTAAATGTGTTAGCTCAGAGCAGCCAAGGGCAGTTAATATGGAGAAAACAGGCCCCAGGTCGAAGGGTCACTCATGTACCCAAGGCCAACCTTTCTAACATTTTCTTGCAAAACTTCGCAAATCATATACTTGAGAAACAAAACGTTTGCTCATCTAGAAATGTTACTTACCTAGCCAGGTGACCTTCTTTAGATGGCAGGGTCAATCCCCTATAAACACTTGAGCTCAAATAGCAGGACTGACTTAGTCAAGGCAAGACAATAAGAGCATAAACAAGCACTGTTTTTTTGCTCTTGGCTCAGACAAAACTGGACTTAAATTTAATAATGCTTACTAAAGTTGACATGGCTGGAAGGGTGACCCTCTTAACAGGGACAACTTTTCTTCATGTAAAGAATCCAGAGGTAAAACACGAAGACGAGTACAGAAGGGGTGTGTCAAAAAGCCTAGGGTCAGCAATGATGAACTGGTCGATTCCCCTTAAAACTTCTTGTAGACACTAAAGGTTTGCAGTACTGTACTTTGACAGATACTGTTCTTTAATTAGCAACACATGCATTCCTCTACATGCAAGTTTGTTGCACTTCACATAATATAAAGTTAGTGTTTCCTTTCATAAACAATAGTATGTGGATGTAAGGTGACTAGCAAGTTATTAAAATTCACTATTTCTTCCTTTGACAATCACAAGTAACCCGAGATTGGAGATGATGGAAACTCTGGATTGAAAAGAAATGGGGTCGTAGATTCAAACCCAAGAATCAAAACTAAAAGCTGACAGCTCCCGTGGACACATACAATGAAATGGTGCTTTTACAGCTAGACATGACTACATGGTTGTAACCAATAGAACGTTGCCATGATGCAGATCATATTGTGATAAGGCTAGACGATCTTTCGCAACACTTGACACAAGAAAGCAATAAAGCATCTCCCTTGATCTCTGCGGGTGCCAAACAAAATTTGACCACGTTCTAACATAGTTAAATACAATATTGTTTCCGAGGTTTGCACGTCATGCTCCATTAACTGCGTTTTACTGCTTGAGGCCTAAAACCTTGTTAAACCTGTGAAAATAATTATTTCTTAGCAAGGTTTATAAATGTAGACTTAACTCGCAATTACCTCTGTGGCAAAGAGATGTAATTAGAAAGTAATGGTTTGAAAAAGAACGGACTTAGAAAGTAATGGCTAATAAAAGAACTGTTTAAATATTCATGCTCCAAAAAGTTACAACGTGTAATTTGGACCCTAATAACGCCCCCTAATAACGCGCCAAAAGCTTCAAAGCTATTTAACAAATACAAAAAAGAAACAGACTTTTCATGTTATTTTCGAGATCGCTAGTACACGGCACTCGCTGTAAATTATAATTTTGACACTATCGCATAGGTTACTCATTTGATTTTTCTTATGGCTCTACCCTGGGGACTTCGTATTCTCCAGCTGCCCCACAGTCAGGTATTTGCGACCTTTATAATATGGTAAGGCAGTTTGAATTTGCAATAAATCGCTGATGAAAACTGCCGTCATACTAAACAAAAATGCTTGTATAAACCAGAAAGGGATAGTCTTTTCATCTTCAAAACTTCCTTTGGTTTAGGAACAAATTGTAGTTTAATCATTACTCTTCCAAAAGTTGTTTAATGAAGTCCATGTTAGAATACAGTAAATCAGACAAGCACCTTTTTGTCTTGGCCAGTTTGGAACCTTTCTCTTATTCTGACCTATTGAGCACACGGTTGCATTCAATAGCCCTTTTCACGGTTAGTTTTTCTCATTTGCATCACAACGTAATCCAGCGTGGATGGGAGGCAACTTCCGGCTAAAACTACAAAATAGCCCGAAATTGCTTCACATACATGCTATATTTCATTGTAATGCAAATGAGCAGAGTTAATCACGAAAAGGAGTATTCACCAATTTTTAATTAATTTAAATTATCTATTTTCTAAGATGTAGATCGATTAATGTTTCACTTAAACCTTTTTTAGGCCAGCGTAATAATCAGAAAGCCCCGCAGGTAGGTTCGGCAATTGTGTTAAGTACAAAAGGAATATAATACATAAAGCTAGGCAACAGCATTAATCTATAATTATTTCATGAAAAAAGTCTGTTGTTAAATATTTATGTCTACGAATAGCCTGAGCTACAAGGTCCTTGCCATAACACCTTCCACTTGATACGGCATTGGATTTCTTCACACACTCCCTCCCATGGGTAGGCAAGTAATAGAGATAAGGTCATATCTAGGCTTGTGTTATGAAAATCAGTAATTTTTCTTAGAATTTAGAATTTTGGTCTGTGATTGTTAGTTGCATGATTTTTAATTTGTAGTTCCCGCACGACTTCAAACACAGTGGGTCTTAGGACTTCAGGCTGTTTATCATAAAGAATATCGAAAGTACTTAGGTTCTAAACAATACCCGATGGTCATGTTTGGGTTTGTCTACTGGCCTTGTCTTAAGTCACCCACAAAGATCTTGTTTAGGTTTCTCGTTCTGCAAACTTTACGTTTCTAGTATTGGTTGATTCAAGAACTTTGTTGTCCGCTTCTAAAAGTCGCGTGAAGGAGTTTGGATTAGTACTCTATAAAACCTGTTTTATCCTCCAGTCATCCCGTGTCGCCCACACATAACTTCCAATACAATATTTCTCTGAGTGTGCATTTGTCAGTCAAGTACTTGAACAGAAGCAACAGGAAAAGTTGGACGGGGATCGTGCAAGATAGAATTCTAAGAAACAACAGAATTAAAGACCAGAGTCTCGGTATGCCGCTTCGTTTGGACGACCGAGAGATTTCAAATACTTGTACAATGGTTTCTACATTCGATCACTCTTGGTTATTCGGTTTTTCTTGCTGCTTCAAAGTACAACTAAGATGATTGCTCGGAATTGCATTGCACTTCGCTACTTTGCACGATTTTTGCGTCATTAACGCGCGCAAGCTAAGCTCAATTGCGAAATAAATGCTCGTTTTCTTTTGAACGGGCATAGTCACCTGATTTTTTTTTTATTGCAGAAAGGCCTCTGATGAGTCCCTTGGCAGGGATGAAAAATACGTATGTAAGGCTAACCATTGTAATATTCTCACACTCTTAATAATCGTGTACATATTATGCTCCTTAATAAAAAAAGTAAAAACAAAATTGTAAAGGAAAAAAAGATATAGGTAAAAAGGTGCACAAAACTGTTTTTTGCGTGATGCAAATTATTACCGCGAAAATACCGACTTTATGAATGCTCCACGTCCACGTCGTTATCAATAGTGTGATGTTTCCACAAATTTTATGATATTGTTCAATATGCTCCACACTTTCTACCTGTTAAGTTTTAATACTATGTTCGAGCTATCGCAAAATGTAACGTGGACCGACGAATATCGCGCGGTGATAAGCACAAGTACAGGCAAAAATTATACTGAACGATTTTTCGCCTTTGGCTTAGTAAAAATAGAAATATATTCCCTTTGACTTTGTCTCGCAAATATTCGGCAATGTTCACTTCTCCTTCGGCGAAGCACCTGAACGTTGCGTAAACGGTCAATAGCATTTTCACGACACTTTTTTTTGTATTTAACAATGTTTTTTTCTCTACTAAATGAACAAAAAAGAAAATTTTGTAAGTGAGCATTTAGTATCGAACCCGGAGCTACTGTTTGCTAAAATCCCTATTGCACCATTACATTACCAGGTTGATCCGCCAAAACTCCACAAAAAAAGAGATTTAACCAAAGGTAAACGCTATAGCGTGCACTATTAAGTTATGGATGCACGCGGGAGGTTGCTAAGCACTAAAGAAGCGTAACAGTCGCGACTCTAGCTTCTTGACTACTTAGCGAACCTCCCAAGTGCATCCATATCTCAACAGTGCACGCTATGGCGTTTACCATTTCTTTTATAACAGAAAATCGAGACATTGGAAACAACAGAAGTCTTTTTATTTAGCTACATCACAAAGCGCGCGCTTTGCTTTGGTTATCGAGTACGTCAGTATCGAACCCGGAACTACTTTTTTCCACCACTATATTACCAGGTTGATCCGCCAAAACTCCGCAAAAAAAAAAGATTCTAATCCACGGAAAGTGCGCACGAAGCTCGTTTTATTTACGAGTTGCAATGCATCAAGGTAGCGCAGCGAACGAGTAAGTTTTTAATGTATCGCAACAGTGAATAATAATCGTTCAGTAAATCATTAATAATTCATAAAAACCATCGACCCATCAAAACAACAATAATACATCATGTGCAGTGACTTTGTGACAATAAACCTTTTTCTTATTAGTATGGGGTGTTTAATCAGCTGATTCAACACTTGTCACGATTAGTAATCAGTGGTTCATCAGATATAAAGACATTGCACGTGACTTATGAATATTACTCAATTAATAATTAATTACCAACACAGAAACTGAGTAAACAAATGTATTATGTATATTTAATAACATATAACATATTTAATAACATATTTAATGTTTTTTTTAACTTATCGCACACACAACGCTGCACAGTAATCGTCGAGGATGGCTTTCACCATTCTCTTTGCACAGTGTTTTGAGAAATTTAATACGCAAAAAACAATTTCAGTGACTCTGCCGTGATATTGGCTATATTAGTGCAAAAGCGTTGGACTTAAGACTTGACAGTTGTTAAAGTGTAAGGCTCGATTGCTAGCTTTTTGTTATTTTTTTCCGAACTGAAAAACTCTGGAACAGGACGCCATGTCTTCTTTGGTTAGAAGGAGAAGAGTTCAGAACACGTGTGGAATTTAATTTTATTGCATACCAATCTATTGCCTAATGTTTTCTCGTATGCTAATTTCCTACGTTCACAAAAGCATAATTGTCTATTGACGCACTCTTTTCCAAGAATATAACTCAAAAACTTGCAATACGTGTTTTATCGGGTGTAAAACCTCTCGGCTGCCCCGAGTGGTTTTTAACCTTATAAAACGCGCCTGTTCGTCTGTTAAAATTGCTTCAAGTACTTTTGATGGCGGGATCTTTCTATTCAGTCATACATACTGAGATTTTTTCATGGCCGACACATTTCAAAAGTTGAAAGCAAGAAACAGTAGTGTGGCAGTTGTCGTAAGCTCAGTGCTTTTGTTTTATCATTTTAGCAGCTGTTATTATCATAGGGCAAGGGACATGTTTCTGATCTATTGTGCTCTTGAAGGGTATAGCAAGCCATTCATGTGAGACCTTACGAGAGCTGCTACATTACTCATAAGAAACAATACAACTACAATTATTCAGTCTCTGTCAACACCTTATATACATTTCTAATTTTGTTCTTTTGTTTATACACTTATTTGCCGACGGAATAACTTTGCTTTTAAACGAGAGACGGAGAAAAATACTACTTTAAAAAATTCAATTTATAAATGTCATCGCGAATTTGCAAATTCCTACAATTATGAAATATGAAAAGACAATGGATCAACCTCAGTTTAAATATAACTAATCTCATAGTTATCTCATTGAAAAAAATCAAAATACGGTAGTTCTTAAAAAATAGTTTGTATCAAATAGTTTCTCCGTTAATCTTTATCAGTACTGTTAAACAAGACGCGGAGTATTTTCCACAGCCGGTTTTCTGGTGGTGTTATATTTGCGACTAATTTACGGTTTTAATTGCAACTGTGATTGTCTATCTTGGATAACTAAATAACGCTACCGACTGCATGCTGGTCTGTGATGCTGCTGGTCTGTGATGCTGCTGCTTTGTTAAAGCTGAGCCAGGGTTCTTAATTCAAAACTAAGAGGATTGCTCGTTGCTGCATTGGGCAGGCTGACAGCTTTTTCACTAGATATGTTTGCCACCATGTTTGACATTACTGATTGGTGTTGTTTTGTTGAAAGCAAACTCTAGTTCTCGATGCTCTTAAGATTTTTGTGTCCAGAGAGTTGTGCTATGTGGGTTGGTGGAACTCCTTGGTAGCTTAGAGTTTGCAACATTGTTTATTTCTTTTCGAGCACTGTGCACTTGTTTTCTTAATTTTGGATTTTCTAGGTCAGCCTTCTCAGCTGTACCCTTCATCAGCCAGCCAAGTTTGTTTACGGCGATATTGCTACCTGAATTCCTATTTGCGCGAATTGCTTATGTTCTTCACATGGTTTACTGCCAAATGAAACGAGGCTTTCTGCTCCTTTCATGATCTTAGGTCTTTTCTACGTAAGTAAGTTTTTCTAATACAACTGGGTCTTTCTTACATCCGTCCATGGCAATCAACTTCTTTCCACAAGGCCTCACCTCAGAGTCATTCACGCCAGTTCATGTTTTCCTTTCGCTGTGCTCTATAAACTCTACATCATCCGCTGTTTTAATCAGAATTACGTCACCCATCACATATTGTGAATTTCCTTAATTCCTCATAGACCGAATGGAGGCTATTGTTTAGCCAAAGAGAGTTGAGAAGCGCTTCCGGGCTTGACTTTTCAGGAAGGTCTGTGTTGTACAGGACTTTTATTTGATTTTCTGGCAATCATCCCTTGTAGTGATGTAGCCTCATAGTCATGTCCACCTTTTGTTCTGACAGTGAATACGACCTTGCTTAGCAATTCATTGAGTTAAGCGGGAGGTATTTTTTTAAATTTTCCTAAGCTCTACCTTCCTTTGAAAAAAGTTCTTATTTTGGCAGACTTACGCCTCTGTCGGTCTTTGCTATCGTGCCTATGTTTCCTTGCTTTCCTATGAAGTCCTCTATTACTTTTTTTAAGGCAGCAAGCCCTGGCACTTCCTTTCCCATTTGTCTTTTTACAGAGAATCGCACGTGTTGCCCTCAACTCTGAAGTAATATCGTTCGTGTCTCTGATTGGACGAAAGTGTGTTTGATTTATTTTTGTACTTCGATTCGTACGGATTTTACGCGTGGGTTTTTTATTTTCATGTGTTAATCTCAGTATGAATGAAATTAATTTAATTATAGCACATGTCGTTTTCAAATATTATGTGATAGTTGCCTTAACTACCAAGTAAAGCTAACCGGAGGCAAGCTAGGGTGAATATAAGCAATTTGGCTTTTGGTGAGTGGATTTTATTTCCATCTGGCATTTTTCGTACCGTCGCCGTGAAAACACTTATGTCGCTGGATCTATTTTTCTTAAAACTCTTATTCTCATAGGTTGTCTTAAACAAGGGTCATCCACTCCCAACAATCTAATGGACAGAGTTAAGACAAAGTGCGTATCATGTTTGTTCTGAGCAAGACCCTCTGTCCAACCTTAAGGGCTGCAACCTGAAATATTTGGTTTTTCACAGAAAGGTACTGGCGACAGGAGTGTAGACATGGCAACAACACAGAAGCTGTCAATCTGCTTCTCTTGAATTGTGATATACATTTCTGTTGCTATGTTAGGGAAACACCCCTGCAATATTCTGGAGATGTTCTCGATTCAGTGTTTCACTTTCCTTATTTGCATAATACAAAAACGTAAATATTGCTAAAGAGAGATATTCTAAAAAAATAAAAATAAAAAATAAAAAAAACCTCCATTCTTCTGTACTTAAAAAGGCTACCAAACAAGCAGAAATTATTTTTTTTTTTACTTCTTAGGGACCCTTATATAAGGGACCGGTCGTTGTTTATCGCCTATGGGGGTAATGTTTTAAGATGGAATCATTGGAGTTTTATGATGATAGAAGGGGAAATCAGCAGTCACTGAGAGCCTGAAAGTGGGAATGATTAAATGTCACATGCCCTTAAAGACTTTGTGGAAGGCTATTTGGCACTCAAGCTAAGAATTAACTGGTAAAGGGGGTAAGTTTCTAAAGAAACTGTGGTGCTGCGTCGGTGGGAGTATTACAAGATAATTTGGTTTTATCAACTGAGTTGATAATGTGAATTAGCCACCGTAAAGAGATTCAGAAGCTGACGTTTCGAGCGCTAGCCCTTCGTCGGAGCGAATCGAGGAATTGTGGGTTGTGTCTGGTTTATATACAGAAATATGGAGCTACGCTATTGGTTGGTGCCTGGCAACGTGAAAAACAGAATAAATTAGTTAAATGAAAAACGTTCGTTGATACCGTGAGGATTAAGAGTGCCGATTTGAAAAATAAATTTTTGTTCTAGAGTTTTGCGGCTTTCTGTGCTTCCTTGATGTAGGGAGAGGCCGCAGACTGTCATATGTTGCGTAGAATGATTCGGCAGATTAAAGTGTCTAGCGACCGGTTTAGATGCGTTTTTGTCGTCTTTCTCTACGTCGCGAAGATGTTCTCGAAATCGGTCGCCTAGTCGTCTACCTGTTTCGCCGATATATAACTTTTTGCAAAGGATGCAAGTTATACAGTAGATGACATTGGCCGAGGTACAGGTAAAATGATCAGTGATCTTAATGGATCGCTTGGGTCCCGACAATTTTTCAACGTTGCAAATGAAAGGACATGTTTTGCATCGTGCGCGTGCACATTTAAAAGTACCAGGTTGTTCACTCGTTTGAAAAGCACTTCTGACTAAAAACTTACCTATGTTTTTGTCGCGTTTGAATGAAATTAATGGCGGTTGCGAAAAGATTCTGCCAGTATCGGGATCATTTTGAAGTAATTTAAAGTTTTTTTAGAATGATGGATTTAACTGCGTGGTTGTGAGGGTGAAATGTGACAGTGAATGGAATTCTATTGTTATTCTCCTTCTGAGACGTTTGTAGTGCTGACTGCCGATCAATTTGTTGGGCGCGATGATGGCCTGCTTCAACAACAGAGGCGAGATAGCCACGTTTGTCGAAAAACTCGAACATTTCTTCTGATTTTAAGGAAAAATCAGAGTCTTCACTACAAAGGCGACGAAGTCTAAGAAATTAAGAATAAGGAATGGAATTCTTGACATGTGATGGATGTGAAGATGAATACAACAAATAACTATGAGAATCTAAGAATTAACTACTTTGCAGTTATGGATGGATGGCTGTTGAAATGTTAGCTGATATCAGTCACAGGGTTCTCATTAGAACAGCGGAATTCCACCCGCAGTAAAATCAAATGTAGCCATCTGTTCCGGCCATTAAAATTTGTACACATATTGCTATACATTAAGGGGTATCAGCTAAATTTTACTTGTTTTAGCCGAATATCCCTCTCCCCCACCCCTTTCCCCTTATTAGGCGATAAATAATCACCGGTCCCTAAACTGCGCAGTTTTAGCAGCCGAACATGACTTTTTTTAAACACAACGGCGTGAGCGACTCTGAACTGGATTTCGTTTATGGAACTTGTGATGGTTGTATGCACGAAGAAGGCATTTTGGATTCTCTTTTGTTTGTACTTGATATATTTACGTTTGTTCTCTTCATATTACACATATAGAATTAAAAAGAACAAAAGCGTTAAGATTCATTAGGTTGAATGCGACAGGTTGAAAAAATAAAGTACAACTTGGGGACACAATGGGAGACTGCTGCGAAGACGAAAGTGGCATTTGTATAAGCAAGATCAATAACTTAAACGGAAGAAAACACCGCCGACACTCAGCTTGGAAATAAAGTTTACATTGTCGCCTCTATCTAGTAGTGTATGTAAAAGATTTTATCCTCAAATGCTTTGATTAAAGAACTCCCCGCCCTTTCTTGTTCTGTGGTCATTCAATAATTCAGCTGTTTATCTATATACAGGCGGATTGGTTCCAATGCTAAATTTTTCTTCAACTTACGTTTTCAAACTATGCGCAGCGGCATACTTGGCCGAACCATGGCTCGAGATTAAACGAGCCAGGCACTCTCTTAAAAACAGCTGTCATTAGGTCTTTACGATACCCAACTTTGGCCAGATGAGCATGATACCGAAGGCATATCTGGTCAGTGACTTGATATCTCTGAATATCGGGACGGTAGACACGGCTTCTGATTGGCAAATTGGGAATATGGATAAACTAATGTTGAGTTAGATGATGAGTTATACTTACAGCCACCAAAGCTCGGTATTCTTATGAACTATACCCTCAGGTACGTCTTTTAACTGGTTGTTTTGCAAGTACCCACCAAGCAATAATCACAATCAGTTTCAATTGTATGATAAAATAGAAATTAAAGAGTGTGTGCTTTAAGGTTGCATTCCCGATATAGAATACTGCGGTACAAAAAAATACAATAACAATAAAAGATAAAAATGGGAGAATAAAACTCTCTTATCGAATACGTTCCATGTTGTTTCTCAGTCTAGAAACATATGAGATCCCGGATTTGTTGGATCTCTATTTATTATGACACTACAAGTATTAATCCTGGGACATATGATACTGGAGGAGAGCGTGACTCGGCGCTGATTCAATATTAAATTTATTAGCAAGCGTTTCGAAAGGTAACAATCGCCGGAATTGATAATCCTACTAAGAAACTTTTGGGAACAGTTCGTTGCCCCAATTATTTGGATATATCACTTAACCATGTCAACCATGTCTTGTCCGTCTCCATCAGAAATGTCCACAGATGGTATTTATGCACCCCCCCCCCCCCTGCTCCGTTTTCAAGAATTGTGTTCAACAATGTGCATTGCAAAGGCTGAGCTCGGTTTGCTGGGAAGGGAACTAAAATTTCAGAAATGTTTGCCATAATTCGGCCATTAAGTTAATTCATTAACGGTTTATTTTAAGATAGATTCAAAGTGGAGGAAGAACACCCTTTACCTGGCACTAGACATAATATAATGTACCACGGATAATGCTCCAAAAATGGGAGGGGTAAAGTGGGTAGGAAAAGAAAAACTTGCCCTTTACCGAAGCTTCGAGAAAAAGGCATCGAACCTAATGACCAAATACCTAAGGTATAGTTAATACAAGGAAATTATCATGAAACTCGTCAAAGTTCTTTGTTGTATGTTATTGTACTGTTTTTGGGCCTTGACTGGCTTGAATAAAACACAATAGTTGTTTACTCTAAACTGAGAAACTTGCCAATTGAAACGTCTAGGCTGCGTACTTCATGAATAGTGTGCAGGGTCGTTGACCCTCCAACATAAACCTTGGCATCTTTCATTGCTCCTTTGATGTCATTACTGCACTTACATTAACTAGCCTTTGTTTGAAATTTTGTTACGAATTTGTTACAAGTTATCTTCAGTTTTTTTTCCAGCTACTCTTTGATGCTCGTTACAAATGAATAAGGGTTCTTTACGGCTACGACCTCGTAGCTCAGTCGGCAGACTAACGGTAGATCTGTTCCGGAGGTCGTGGGTTCGATTCCCACCGAGGTCAAAAGATTTTTTCTTTACCTCGTGTGGTTCCCTGATTCCCTTTATTAGGGCTAACGCCCTGTGGGTTATTCATGGGTTAAATTAGCACTAAAATTTACACTTCAGAGTTAATTCTCTGTTACATCATTTGTGTTCATAGTGCTACGCGGCACAACATTCATATAGACAGATAAATAGACAGAGCTAATTAAGAACTACCCAATCCAAAACGGGAAATGATAAGTAATGGTAATAGGACTGAGTGAAGTCCAATTCGTATAGGTAATGAAATGATTTCTAGTGCAATTTGTAATGTGAATTCAAGCGTGAAAACTCATACACTCTCTCCAAGTAATGTATGAAAATTGAGCAGTTTCTTTTTACCGCCGCCTGGTCAGCTCAGTTGGTGGAGCGCAAGTCGGCTGTGCGGGAGGTGGAGGGTTCGAGCCCCAGACCGGACCAACACTCAGGGTCTTAAAATAACTGAGGAGACTGGGCTGCCTTAGTAATTGTATCTGCAAATGGTTAGAGATTCAAGTCTTCTCAGATAAGGACTATAAACAGTAGGCCCCGTCTCCTGCCTCTTCAGTGTTACATGGTTAGCAGGGGACGTTAAAAAACCCACACACTTATCGAAAAGAGTAGGGCACGTAGTTCCCGGATTATTGGTCTATCTATAGTTTCATCCTACATTTCATGCATGGGTTGGTGGGTGCGTGAGATCAAATATGGACTGATAGCGGTTGCCAGAGGCGCCTTCACAACCTGACGTTCGACCTCACTCAGTAAGAATTGTAAACCATCATGAGACGATATGTGATATGTGCGGTATATAAATATACATTCATTTATTCATAAATAAGCAGGAGTAAATTTTTCAAAGATAAAAAAAAAATTGCACGAGCCCGTAGGGTGAGTGCAATTTGTAGTCTTTGCAAAATTTACGAGTGTTTATTTATTCCAAATTGCACAAGAGCTACCGCAACCCGGTGCTACTGTTTCCTAACACCCCTATTGCACCACCACACTACCAGGTTGATCCGCCAAAACTCCGCAAAAAAAGAGATTATTCCATATGAAAAGTGCGCGCGAAGGTCAAGGTTATAAAAATGAGTGGTTTATTATATGACACTAACAACAATAAAAAAATGACAATTTTTGATTACTCTTTACTTTGTTTTTGCAAGTCGGCACGGGGGCATTACGGGAGAACGATGCCCCGCAATTTAGTGACTATTAGCCAATCAGAGCGCCCGTTATGTTGCCTACAAACACAAGCCTTATAATAACAGTTGTTAGAAAACAGTCCTAAGAAAGCACCCGCGCTGATTGATTAATAATCGTGTTTGTATAACTCGATGGAGACACAGAACTAGCGCGCGCTGTTGACGTAGTGATGGCGCGAGCTAACAGAATTTACATTTTGATAATCAAAGTTAACAGGTTATTTTCCTTTTCTTCGTCGTGCTGTTTTCTAAAAGAAATAGAAAAAATTTATTCCGTGTTTCTATCGAGTTATCGAGACACTCGTGAAAGTTTGGGAGAACTCGAAAAAGCCGTGGAAACACTCGCCTGCGCCTCGTGTTCCCACAGAATTTCTCGTTCTCCCAAACCTCCACTATAGTGTTTGTATAACTCGATAGAAAAACGGCACATGTTTTCTGTTTCTTAAATAAAGCACTTGTCATTAGTATGAGGCGTTATATTAGATATAAAGCACATTGCACCTGACTTACGAAAATTAATTAATTACCAACACAGCAACTGAGTAAACAAATGGTTGCTACCTATTTAATGTTCTTTTAACTTAACACTCGCCATTTTCTTTACACAGTTTTTCGACAAAATTAATGCGCGAAAAAATTCAGTGACACAGCCGTCATGTTAACTATATTAGTGCGAAAGCTTTGCAGTTAAGACTGGTCAGTTGTAATAGTGTAAGGCTTGATTGCTGGATTTTTGTCTTTCCTATACCATTATGCCATTCCCCTCTAAAAAGACCAATTTAAGTCACTGCACGTATTAACTTTGGGGTAGCACTCCGCATTAAATTCCTCTCTTCCACGGCATTTTTATTCTTCCGAATTGAAAAACTCTGGAAGAGGACGCCATGTCTTCTTCTGTGAGAAGCAGAAGAGTTCAAAACACATGTGAGATTTTATTTTCTTGCATACCAATTTAATGTCTAATGTCTTTCTCGTATGCTTATTTCCAACGTTCGCAAAAGCGTAATTATCTAATGACGCAAGCGTTTTCAAGAATGTCTTTCAAGCCGTTCAAAAAAACTTGCAGCACGTTTTTTATCGGGTGTAAAACCACCCGGCTACACCTATTGGGTCTAACCCTTTAAAACTATCCTGCTCGCCCTTTAAACATTGCTTCAAGCACTTTCTATGGTGTTATGTCTTTATTTCATACATACTGAAATTATTTTTGCATGACCGACACATTTCAAAAGTTAAAAGCCATTTACGGGTAACAGCAAGAAACAGTAGTGTAGCAACTGTCGTAAGCTGTCTAAGCTGCTTTAGTTTTATCATTGTAGCAGCTGTTCTTGTTTTAGGGCTAGGGGCATTGTTTCTGTTGTTTGTTCTATTGTGCTATCAAAGGGTAAGAAACCATTCATGTGAGACCTTACGAGAGCTGCTACGTCACCCGCAGGAAACGATACATCTACAAATATTTGATCTCTGTTAACAACTATAATATCTTTCTAATTTTGGTTTTTGTTTGTACACTAATTTGCCGACGGAGAGAAGAGAGACAAAAATGATTAATACTTTAAAAAAAATCAATGAATAAATGACAGAGAGAATTTGCGAATGCCTACAATTATGAAACATAAAAAGATCATAGATCAACCTCGGTTTAAAAATAACTGATGTGAAAATCTCATTTAAAAAAAAATAAAAATACGGTAGTTCTTAGAAAATGGTTTGTTTAAAATATTTACTTTAATAATCTTTATCAGTACTGCTAAACAGGACGCGAAGTCTTTTCCTCAGCCGCCTTTCTGGTGGTGTTATTTTTGCGACTAATTTACGGTTTTAATTATAAACAATAATTGGATGAGGTTTTTGTAATATCCAGAATAATCAAGGTCGAGGCTTGCCTCGGTTTTAGTTACAAACAATAATTGGATGAGGTGTTTGTTATACCCGGAACAATCAAGCTGGAGGCAAATGTAATCAGCCGAGGCCGGATTCAATTCTTGTTTCATTATACATCGTTTTATGGGAAATATACAAAAACCATTGGTTGAAATGCAAATAGATTTTATTTGGGCTTGTAAAAATACAAGGACAAACTCACCAAGCGGCTGCATCACTCGAAACCATTCAAATGCTCGCGCTCTTTAGCCAAAAGTGTGCAGTGGGCACTGCGCACGTTTTAATCTGCCGATATTAAAGAAATGGACAATGCCTAGCACGCGTCCATCCAATTCGGGATGCACGCGGATAGTTGGGAGAGCACGAAGGTAGCGTAAGAGATGCTCGAGGCGCAGCCGAGAGCATCTCTAGCTACCTCAATTCTCTGGAAATGTTCTCTATTCAGTGTTACAATTTCTTCATTTGCATAATACAAAAACGTAACTATCTCTAAAGCAATATATCAAAAATGAAAAACGCCATTCTTCTATACCTGAAAAGCCTTCCAAACAAGCAGGAATTATTTTGTATTTCGTAGGCACACTTAATTTAGGGACCGGTTATTATTTACCGCCTGAAGGGGGATGATTTTAGGTATGGATTGATTAGATTTTCAGGATTATATAAAGGGGGGATCAGCAATAACTGCAAAACCCAAAAGTGGGGATCACTAAACGTCACATGCCCTTAAAGATTTGGTGTACGGCTATTTTGCACTCGAACTAAAGAGTAACTTTGCAGTTAGGGATGGTTGGCTGTTGAAATGTCAACCGACGTTAGTCACAGGGTTCTCAGTACAACGGCAGAATTCCACCGCTGTAAAATCAAATGTAGCCACCTGTACACTCATGTAGCAAGACTTTAAGACGTGTCAAGAAGCATTATTATAGAAAGAGGTGAAACAGCACTACTTGCTACATCTAATTTTATGGTCATAAACAACTCATTTACAGTAACACTAGTAACCAAAATGCATGAGATCGTATGTTTGGCAACGTACAATTTCAAAACTTTCCGGGGGAGCATACGCCCGGATCCTCTTTGGTTAGCTTCCCCCTTTTGGGTGAATCTGGTCTCGCTTAAAATTTATGCCGCCTGTTATGCTTTATTTTGACGCATATGAGAACTTCTGCTAAGAACCCTGATCAGCTATCGGGAAGATACTGTTCAATAGACTGCACCATGATGCTTTTATTTAACCTTAACTCAGTATCATAGTTAAAAATATATCTTTTTGAGATGACCGTTACAAGCACTAAATATAGAAGTGAAAGGATAAATATGTGTCCGAAGAAACTGAGTGGGAATAACGAAATTTATCAATAGCTATGAAACGGATTCTTCAATAAAATATAATTTATAGAGGGTATCAGCTAAATTTCACTGTTTTTTCTCGCCCAATATCCTCCTCGCCCAACCCCCTTCACTCCTTAAGCGATATATAATTACCGGTCTCTAAAAAACGCAGGTTTAGCAGCCGAACTTAAATTTTAGAAATTGAACAAAACGGCGTGAACGACCCTGAACTGCAGTTCCTTTATGGAACTTGTGATGACACTGGTTGTATTCACGCAGACGGCTTCGTGGATTCCATCTTGTTTTCACTTAATATGTTCAAGTTTTTTTCTTCATACTGAACATATTATAGAATTGGTAAGAACCAAAGAGTTTGGATTCATCGGATTGAATGTTTGAGGTTTAAAAAAATAAAGTAGATCTTGAGAACACGATGGGAGTCTGCTTCGAACTCAGGTAAATTAAGGCTCGCGTCAGCAGTTACTTTCCTAAAAAAAAGCTGCGTGTGGTCCATCTTCTAAGGCTTTGTTCACAACAACATAAACTCTTGGTACTTTTTAAACGTATGCAAATTAGGTCACGTGACTTAACTGATACGACCAAAAAACAGGGAAGATCTTTAAGAAAAGTGGGAATAGTTTTTAAAACCAAAGGTTTCGAATTCAGCTGAACTGGTATAGGACACGTCCTAATGACAACAGGAAAGGAACTACGCTTGGCAATTGTTATATATTTCATTGATTTTGGAAATAAGCGGTTTCTTTTACTAGTGCCCAGTCCGCTGATAAAAGTGATTGCCTTTTAAAAAGTTTCTTTTTAATTATCCTAATTTTTCCAAGCGCAAAAAAGATGGATCTGCCGGCCTTAAAATTATGAAACGAACACCAAAGTTTAAGGAAATAAGGTAGGTCTTCCCATTTGGCAAAAACGATTTTTTGGCCTTTAAGAGGTCACGTGAACTAATTTGCATATCCTCGATATGCCATATTGACAAAAATTGACATCCTTTTAACCTGGCAAAGTTTCATGCTGCCACAACTGAAGCCTTAAAAGATAGATCACCCCCTAATGTCTCGGGCGAAAATTTAGAGGCCCTTGCCTTAATTTACTTGAGAAGACCACGGTAGCATTTGTATTATAAAGACCAATAACGTAAACGCAAGCAAACGTCGCTACCTTTCAGCTTAAAAATAACTTTGGATTGCCGGGTCTATGTACTGGTTTATAAAAAGAAAATTGAATTTATTTTAAAATAAAGTGACTACAGAACTCCACGCCATTGCTTGTCCTGTGGTCACTCAATAATTTGACTTTTTATCCATGCGAGTAGTAGAGGGGGTCGGTATGGACGGTAGCCAATCAGAGAGCCGTATTTTTTGAATGGACCAATCAGAGAGCCGCATTTGGCCCACGTGACTTGTGTCACGTGGTCCAGAGCCCGCAGGGGTCTGGACCCGAGTTTGGGTGAGGACCTAGGGCCGCTCGGCCAACATGGGAACGAGGTTGACCGGAAGTGACGTCATGGACAGGAAGTGTTGCCATGGCAAACCGGAAGTGACGTCATCGGAACCGGAAGTGACGTTATGGGATCGGGCATGAGGTCAGGAAGTCGAAAACAAGGACAGACACCCATGGTAAGAGGTGAAAAAACCATTTTATTTACAGATTTTGTTTGGGGTTACATGAAAAACACAGTCCTTGGACATCATCATCTTTGTCGTGGGCTGGATGGAGGCGTGGGTTGAATGTCTGTGGTGTAGGGATAATCTTCCGGGTACTCTGGAGGAGACCAGTACCGTGTGAAGCGGATGTGCGTGACGGTGACCTCGTCGGGATCGTAGGGATAGGCGAAGTTGGCTGGTTGCCTTTGCACATGCTCTTCGGTGTGATAGAATCGAATTCTGTAATGGACGGATTGGAGACAGGGTCTGACTTCGCCGGGGATGCTTTGATTGTTGAGTTGATAGAGGGTTTTTCTGATCCTTCGCACGGTTTCGACAGGTGTGTAGATGGTGGCGTGAATGTAGAGTGGGGCTGGTCCACCCGGATTGGTGGAGACGAACCAATCGAGGTTGATCCACATGAGGTACCAGACCATGGGATCGATGGGGTGTGGTAGACGATCCCACGAGGGAGTGCCTGGTTCGTGAAGTCGGTGGGCGACGGCACTGCTCCTGAGCTCGGCGATGGCAGTTCTGGCCCTTTCGATTTGGGTGGGGCCATGTAGTTCCGGGGGTGTGACCCAAACGGGGTTTTCATCGGATTTGTCCAGGCTTTCATTGGCTTGGAGTTCCTCGTGGGTGCTTTGTGTGCTGTTACTGTCTTCGTTGGTCATGAGTCGACAATGTCCGCATTGAAAACTGTTTTCGTAGGCTTTTCGGAAACAGCGTTTGTGGAGGAATTTCCCGCAGCAGGACATCACGCAACAACGCGTGACGGAGGCAATGTCTAGATCTAATTGACAGATGAAGCATTTATCTTGGAAGGGCAGTAGTTCGGGTCCCATCCCTAGCAAACGTAGACTTTGTCTGCAAGCCATCATGAATGATGAGAGGGGGAGATGAGCACTCACTCTTAAGTAGGGGGTGTCACGTGTTTTTTGTTGACGTCACGAGAGGGGGGATACCCCCTATCCCCCTCTTTTATGACGTCACGAAAGAGGAGATCTGTGATTGGTGGAGATGTTAGACATAAAGGAGAAGAGTGTGGGGTTTCGTCACTCACAGTATTACACTGGTCTGGAGCGCCGTCATGCCTGCCACGCGCAGTTATGAAGCCATCTTGTATGACATAGATGACAATGTCGAGAAAATGAGTGATGAGTGGGAACGGGTGCAGACGAAGAGACGTCGTGCCACCAGAGACACCGTTCGCCGCCTCATGAAAAGAAGGATGGATCTTATCCTGAGGGTGATCCGGAAATTGCAGCAGTGTCGGGGCATGCTGGTCAGGACCCATGACCAGTATGGCAATAGCGTGGAGAGGCAGAGGGTCAAGGAAGAGATGGAGAGTCGTCTTCCTGATTTGGAACAGCTGAGGGAATTTTTTAGTCAATTTTAAATTTTTTTCATTGGGGTTCCCCTTTGGGGTCGAACCCCACCACCTCTGTCAAAAGTCAATGATCACACAGGATGAACCACTTTTAATTTTAATGTTTTAATGACACAAGGATTGGTGCCATAGCCAAAAGGCGTGACATTCAGTGACAGGACAATGATGTACTTGTTCATCGCGATGGAAACCGCAACTGGGTAACAAAGAATGAAATTGGCTTCTTAAGACATTGTATTTGGGACAACCTAATGTTTCTAGATCGAGTGAAGGTAAGTTCAATGTTTGTAACAAGTCTTTTTCCACGTGACCTCCCTTGTAGCCTATGACAGTTCTCTTGCCTTGACTGCATTCCGTGTACATGTCGTGAATGTCCTTGACCAATTTGGGTATCACGTGAGGGTCTTGAAAACGTTCTTGACGACTGGGTTGGTAAGTGAGTCCGTGGATGTTGCGGCAGACAAAATGGACGGTTCGTTGGTCTTGCTCGTTTAAAGTCTTGTAGGGGATGGGGATGAAGAAAGCATGGCGGCCATGTTCTCCGTTCCAAGTGTAGTAACCCAATTCTCTGGCATGAAATGTTTTGTTGATGAAGAATCCTTCTAAGTCGAGAATGAAGCAGAGATTGTCCTGTATCACCTCCATGTTTGAAATGACTTGGTTTTGAAAACGAATGTCTCTATATGAAAAGGGAGTGAACCAATGAATGCTTGACACGTCACTTGCTCATGTACCATTCCACTTCTTTTTGCACTGCATCACGGACCACGTCATTGAACTTGGGTGTGTCCAGACCCCTTTTTTCTAACCGCAGTTTTTCTTTGGGGGTGAGGTCTTCAGGGTGCCAATTGCCTTCGAAGGGACCCATGTGTCGGTCGATGCTTTGACGCACCCCTTTCTGGAGGGGGGTTTCTTTGAGGACATCTTGGACGCTGCGTTTGATCACTCTACCATCGAAGAGTGGAATGAACTTGTCGGCTTCTAACCAGAGGCGTCTTTTTCCTGTGGGGTATTCGTCGACCCACTGGAAAAAATCGCATAATCGCTTGGAGCATTTCAAGAAGAGCCGATTGGGGTTCCTTTCGGAATGGGACATGGTCATGGCCAACGGGTTGCAGCAGTAGCACTTCATCTTGTCCAAGGGCAGTTGGCGGTATTTCTCGTAGAGTTGTCGTTGGGCTGAGTCTAGATATGGCCCTACGTCGTTGGCGCCGCACACGACAAAACAACCTTGGACGGGACACTTGAAATATTCCCAATGACCCCACTGGGTGTCGGGTTCTCTTGGCTCCAAAGTTTGACTGGGATGAACCGGGCAAGGATACAAGAGGGGTGTGTCGGGTGGTGAAGGATTTCTGTAGACGGGTTCTTCTTGTTTCAGCTTGGAGAGGGTTTGCAGGAATTCATCGGGGTCGAATTCTTCGAGGGGGTCTGTGGAGGAGAATCAGAAGAAGACTGGTTACCATTTTCTCGTTGCAATGTATCTTGTATGTGTTTGAGTACGAGTTTACGTTTGGGCGTGAGGGGACGGTATTGGTGCAGGTATTTTAAAGTTTCTTTCTGACTGGTTCGTTTCAAGGCGAAGGCGGTGACGCGTGAGGCACATTCCTCTTCGTCGACTAAATTGATTTCTTCGAGTTGATCTTGGAGTTTGCGAAAGACGGTTTTCAATGTAACGGTGGAATGAAAGTGCACGGATTTACCTGACTTGAGCTTCTTGTTCTTCTTATTCTTCTTCTTTCTCTTCTGATTGAAGGTGGGATACTTGGCCGGCGAATGTTCGTTCAGATAATAATCGACCGCGCCCTCACATGTCTTTTTTTTCTTTTCTTGGGGGGCGTGCCAGTTGGTGGGTCCACCATCTGTCCTAATTGACCTTCCGGTAACATGTACCGTGTGGGAGATTCTTGTTCTTCGACGCTGTGCTCGTTCATGGTGCTGGAGGAAAAATGAAATGACGACACGGTGAGTGTGGCGCTTTATGTAGGTTGGGAATCACGTGAGCAGTCGTACGATCACGCGTGAAAAAATCTGACCAATGAGGTTTGTTTATGACCAAATAAGGTCAAGATGATTCTGACCAATGAGCTGTGGTTATGACCAAATAAGGTCAAAAAATGATTCTGACCAATGGGTGCGTTTATGCCCAAATAAGGGCAAGAAGGAATTGTATAAAGGTGAACGAGTTGAGGTGTTCACATACACTTTGACGATTGGCGGTGAAGAGATGGAAGTGCCTCAGAACGAACCTGTGAAGACTGTAGAGGAGGAGAAGGAGGAGAAACCCGATTTCTTATTTTCACTGTTACAACGAATCATCGATACCATCTTGATGGAAGAAGTGTCGACGCTGGGTTGTAAAATGAACAGGTACAGAGCGGTCCTGGCCAAAGCTATCTTGAAGTTTGGTCAAGAGCACGAAAACGATCGCGCTGATGTGAGTCGATTGGTCGATGCCTTTCGAGCTGGTTGGAAAGTGTTTAGGGAGAAAGAAGACGAGGAAGCGACGGTGGATGTGTTTATGAAAGAGATGAACAATCAACTTTGGGTGCCGAGTGATCCAGGGGTGGATTCAAGCGTGGGATGCGCGTGATGGTGCACGTGCTTATTTCTCCTGACCAATGGTGACTTTGTAGACCCTTATAAGGACATGTCGTATACACCAATCAGAAATAGGGACATGCATGTATATAAATATCTTTTGTAAATCGTTTTTTTGTTATTACTGTGTTCGCGATGATGAAGAGAGTGTTGTACAGTAACAGTAACGAGATTAGTAGTTTGATCGAGTCCGTTTGTGGATGGAAGGTCACGCCCTTGGATGGTTTGGATGATCCCAGAGAACTGTTCTTGTTTGACTTTTTGTTCTATCAGCGACCCGATCGGGAATGGACGGTGAACGAATTGTTGGGGAAACGTCCCGAGTGGGAACGACAGATTTTACCTTTGTTGAAAACTCGACAGTACGCCTACCTGTTCACTCGTAATTGGTGCTTGATGAGTTACGTCGAGGGATTGGACAAGATCTTGTTTCAACCTTTGTCGTGTCCTCCCGAGACCTTGGAAGAGGGTGATTGTCTGTTGGGCACCGAGTCGTTGACGTTCATGATGCGTAAAGAGATCCGGAGATTGGTGGCGATTTGACCGAGAGATTGAGTGCTCATCTGAAACGTCCCGTGAATTTGGGCCCTGCCAGGACGTACCGAGATGTGTGTAACCACGTGGTGGATCTGGCGCTTCGACTCGGACGGGAGGTCTCGGACTGGAAGGATCGGTTCTTCTTCGATGCTCTCGAAGCCAACGAGCGTGAACTTTGCAGTGATTGCAAGGAAACCATGAGAGTGGCGTTTTACGTCCAGGACGATAGCACTCGAGCTTTGAAGTGGAGACCGCACGGGGATGAGTGTTGTCGGAAAGAATGTAAATATTATAAGTTGTACGTTTTTGAAGAATTGGAGGAGGAGGTAATGAGGGAAACCCCCATCGAAAATGAAGGGTCCGAGTCTGATTAAAAGGGTGATGTATCGATCAATAAAAGTCATTTTGAGAATCATGTCTGACTTGACTGAGTGGAACGCTCTGTGCGCGCGTTGCGAGAGTGTGTACGATCAATACGGTTCGACTCCCATTCCTACCTTTTTGAGCGATGACCCGTGTGCGGTGTTTTTGGCCACACACGTGGAAGAGAATGTGGGGCGTTTCGTGGTGTTTATATTGTGGTTGAAGAAGCAACCCTTTTCATTTGGATGGTACGCCCTCATTCGTAAAAATCATCCCGACCTCTTCCGGGATTGTCTGGTGCGTTTGAGTCTATTATGAAGAGAAAGAAGAAGAAGAAGGTGGATCGTTATGCCAAGGTCTTGTCTTGGTATCGAGATCCTAGCGTGGCAGGGAGTCTGGGAGGCGTGGAACGATTTGCCAAGTCGCATAAGTTATCGGTGAACAAAGTCCGCGAAAAGTTAGAAGCCGATTTGGGCTACACGCTTCACAAACCGACGAGACGTCGTTTTCGTACTCTGCCCGTGTTGGTGTTTGGCATGGACGAACAGTGGGTGGCGGATCTCATCGAGGTGGGAAACATTGCCAAATCCAATCGAGGGTATCGTTATTTGTTGACGGTGGTGGACGTGTTGTCCAAGTACGCGTGGGTGGAACCCGTCAAGTCCAAGACCGGCAAGGACGTGACGGCGGCATTCGAGAAGATCCTGAAACGCAGTGACGGTCGTGTCCCGCGTCGATTGCAGACGGATGATGGGAAGGAATTCTATAACAAGACCTTTCAAGCTTTGATGAAACGTAAAGACATTAGTCATTTTTCTACCAGCGGCGATACGAAAGCCAGTGTGATCGAACGATTCAATCGCACGTTGAAACAACGCATGTATCGTTATTTCACCGTGAAGAACACGTTGAGTTATTTACCGACGTTGAAAGACTTGGTCATGGGCTATAATCGCTCGTACCATCGGAGTATCAAGATGGCGCCCGTCAAGGTGACGAAACAGAACGAGGAACAAGTGTGGAAGAATCTGTACGTTCAACGATTGCAAGGTCAACGGACTCTGGCCAAATTGAAAGCGGGCGATCGCGTGCGATTGAACAAAAAGTACCGTACGTTCAAAAAGGGGTATTTACCCGGTTGGACGGAAGAAGTGTTCGTGGTGAGTCGAGTGGTGACGGGCATCGTGCCCACCTACAAGATCAAGGAGTGGGACGGGACGCCCGTGGAGGGAACCTTTTACGCGGAGGATCTGCAAAAAGTCACGGTGAAGGACGACGATCTCTTCAGGGTGGAAAAAATCGTCAAACGTAAAGGGGATAAAGTGTTGGTGTGTTGGAAAGGTTGGGCAGACAAGTACGACACTTGGGTCGAGAAACGCGCGTTGCAATCATGAAAGATTTTTACGTGCAATTGTTGAGTCATGCCAGCACGTTGGAATTCCCGGACAATGCACCCCACCATTTCAAGAACCGTATGCCTTACCCGTTACAGTTCAAGGAACCGGGATGGAGAGTGGGCGACACCAGTGTGTTTTTACCCGAAGCCCCTCGAAGGATCAAGTTGGACAATCCGTTCCTGTTTCGTATCGATTGGGAAGAGTTGTCGGATCCACAGGCGGGCATCTATGCGCACGAGAGGGTGGAAGTGAAGGGGACCGATTTTGCAACCCCTCCCAAGACCGGCACGGACTTTTTCAATGCCGTACGGGATCGATATCTATGGGCCTTGAACGATCAAACTGTGTCGGATCTACGATATCACAAGAAAGGAGATCTTAACCAATGGACGTACACGGTGATGAACCGCGCCCAGGACGGGGAAGCCCGCCTCGACAATTCGCGGACCTGCACGACGATCCGGGTCAACAATGCACCGCGTTATCCCAAGTTCAGCATCGGATTGGAATTGGCAAAGGTCATGGGTTGGGTGAAAATGGGAACCTTGCAGGACGGAGAAGCGGGTTACGTGCTGGGTCCTAATTTGAGGAGAGAGTTCCTGACCCGTGTGGTGCCGGAAGCCGTCGATCTGGTCCGACCCGTCAACAACGGAGACGAGATCTTTTACAAAGTGGATGCTGATGTCCTATACCTGAGCGTCTTCATCAATTGGGTCTTTATGGATTTGGACGGGGCTTACGAGAGAGCGTTCGGACACAATCATCGACCGTTGTACTTGTACTCCAATGCTATGCGCAGTATGATCGTGGGAAATCAAGTCACGGATCTGGTGCGGGAGATCCCTTACTCCTTGGAGGAGAGACATTTTGTACCGGACACGGTGCAATATATGCCAGTGCGCAGCGACGTGATCGACATTATCGAGACGCAAGTTGCCGAGAACGACGGGACGTTGGTGGATTTCGTGTCGGGTGTGACGACCGTGACTTTACATTCAAGTATGAGTGATTTTTACGTCACTTTACCCAGTCACAGTAGCAAGAGCGAGTTTCCCAACAATGTAGCCAATCATTTCAAGATCCGTTTACCGCATCCCATCCGATTGGAAGGCACGGGATGGAAAGTGGCTTTGGCCAGTATTGCCATTCCGGATTCGATCGTGGGTGTGTTGATCGGTGACAAACCTTGTTCGCAAGAGAATAAAACGGTTCTGTTCAAGTGTGGATGGGTACGTATTCAAACCAAGAATGGTAGAACCACAGTCACCCTCGGGTTAGCGAACTTCGACTGCATGGATTTCAAACAACTGCTCTCCAATGTGGACGGTGTTGGATTCATGAAGACCATGATCACCTTTTTCGAACAACGTCGCATCTACAACGACAATGGACCCGCGGAAGGAGCCAAATATGACGTGAATGGTAAAAAGAATTACATCGTATTCAAGTGGGAAGGAGAGGAACTGGTGATCAACAATAATAATACCAACACTTCTGTTGGACACCGTCCTAGGTTCATTATCAATCTGGAGTTGGCCAAGTTGATGGGATGGATCCGTTATAGGGAGGACATCGAAAAATATCAATTAGGACCTAACATTCAGCAAGAATTCAATGGAGACAGCATCCCCGTCTTGTCCGATTCGTTCAACGACGTGATCGACGAGAAAGGAACGGCTCGATTTTGGATGGTTTCGGATGGATTCGTCAGATTCAGTGTCCATTGCAACTGGCGATTCCTGAATATCAACAAAGCCTACGAATCCGTGGTGGGAGCGAGTTCGCGTTCGTTGTTCGTCTACTCCGACGTGGGTGGGAGCAGCGTGGTGGGGAATCAAGTCACGGATCTGTTGCGGGAAGTGAGTCTGATGCGTCAAGGTAAAGGATCCCAGTACTTCGAACCTCTTCACATGCAATATATACCGGTACGTAAAGATGTCATCGAAATTGTGGAGACGCAAGTGGCAGAGACCACAGGTGAATTGGTCAAGTTCGGAGAAGGCAATACCATCGTGACACTGCATTTCAAGAAGACATGAGAGGAGGTAGTTTGACTCGGTTTCCACCCGACGGACAAATCGGACACGAATTCTTTCGAGATCTGGTGTCTTCGTCAGCGAGTGGTGGTTGGCAAGGTTTAAAAACGGGTACGCCACTCGGGTTGTCCATAAACGTCCCAGCAGGTGTTCGCGGTGCTAAGAAAGCTGGCAAACGAGTGATCAAGCGCAAAGCCTTGGAAGATATCAATAAGAGAGCCAAGAAGAAACTCGACGACATCTTTGGATCATGAACCCCATCTATTCGAGACGCGTTCGTCGCATACCTCCCATCGTCAGTGACTTGTCACGAGGGAGAAGACGGAGAGTACAAAAGGGAGGTACCTTTCTCCCTTCACGCACAAAACGCCTGAACTACGATTGGGTCAGGACAGCGTTGTCTCGCAGGAGAAAAACAAGAAGAAGAAGACGACGATGACAGACATCGTACCCGTGGCCGGTTCGGCGGCGGTCAAGAACCCCGTGTTGAGTCTGTTCCGGGTCCCCCCGACCGATGTCAGCATCTCGAGTTATCGGATGGTGCCCATTCATCCTTTCACCACGGGTATCAACCCCATCGATTTCCAGATCGATCCCCAAGAAGATTACGTGGATCTCTCTCGCAGTTACTTCGAATTGGAATGGAAACTGCAGAAGGTGGCAGCGGGAGTAGCGGCTGATACTGTAGCCGCGGAAAACACCTACCTGGTGAATAATATTGCTCACTCCCTCTTCAAGCAGATCAATGTTCGACTCAACGGAACGCTCATCAGTCCACAGACCGACACCTACCACTACAAGGCTTACTTGGAAACCTTGTTGAATTACAACAGAGATGACGGAGAGACCATTTTGAAGCCTCAAGGATGGTTTAATGCCATCGATCTCCCGGACGCTTTGACGGCCAATCAACTGGATCAAACCCATGCCGATTTTGCAGCCATGAGTCTGGAAAACCAACACGTCGTGAGAACCTTGGCCCTGGAAAACGCCAAGCATGCTGGAGGAAAATCCCGTGTCCTGTGCTTCACACCCAACATCGAAGTCTTCCACCTGAGCAAATTGTTGGTCCCCAACGTCCAGATCGGTATTCAGATGTACTTCAATTCACCGGATATCTGGAGTATGCGATATCGAGGTGCCATTACCTTTCGGTTGAATCCTGAAGATATCAAAGTCAAGCTCTATCTCTGCCAAGTGAGACTCAATCCCTCGGTCTACAGAGAACTCATGGGTATCATAGACAGTGGAAAGAAAGTGGTGAGCTATCCCACCGTCAGAAGTGAGATCAGGACCTACAACATCCAACGGAACACCCGTCATTACGAGATCAACAATCCTTTCCAGAATCGCTTACCCAACATGGTGGTGGTGGCATTGGTCAGTTCGGCGGCTTTCAATGGCGACGCTGGACAATATCCTTTCTCCTTCAAGCATTACAATCTGACCAGTATCAAACAAATGGTGAGAGGTGAAACCTATCCCTATGTGCCCTTGGAATTGATCCGCACGGATGACAGCAAGAACATGAGAGGTTACAGACAGTTTCTCCAAGCCACGGGAAGTCTTTGCAAGAGTCGAGGCAACATGGTGAGAGCTGAAGATTGGGGCTACGGTCACCACTGCACCCTGTTCGTATTTGAGAATGCTGCCAACGGTTGTTTGAACAGTCCAGTGTTGAACCCCAAGCTGAGCGGAGAAATACGATTGGTGTTGGATTTTGGTGCCGATCAAGGGACCAACGTGACGGCCATCGTCTACGCTGAATTTGAAAATCTGATGGAGATCAACAGTAACTACACCGTGCAGTACGACGTGTACCAAGTTTAAAGAAGAAGATGGAAAAAGTAGCTTTGAACAACGTACAATTGGATCAATTAGCTCAAAGTCAGCCGTCGCTGAAACCCTACTTCTACGGGACGAGACCCTGCGATCGATTACCGGACCCCCCGCCCGACCAGGAGGGACCCGTGGCTTACATCGTCAACACGGATCGACAAGGTCAACCGGGTCGTCATTGGATCGCTCTGTGGACGTGGAGGGACGAGTGCGAAGTCCTGGACAGTTACGCTTTACCCTTGGAGACGTACCAGACGACGGGACCTTTACTGTCGTGGTTAGATCGTCATTGGAAGATCGTGATCCAAAACAGTCGGAGTCTTCAATCCATTTACAGTCAGAGTTGCGGCGATTACGCGTTATTTTTCTTGATCGATCGTTCGCAAGGCAAGAGCATGAAAGAGTTTTTGAATCGATTCGACAAGCACGATTACGTGCACAATGATCATAAAGTAGGACAGATGTTGAAAACATTGATCGAACAACAACAAAACGACTGGCATCCCAAGTGTGAGTGTGAGCAAGACACGTGCGCCTCTCGTTGCGGCGTGCGCCATTTATTGTTGTAATGTTTTTATTTGAAGTTCAATAAAGAAATCACATGTGATGACTCCGTAGTACAATGGTTAGTATCCTCGACTGTCACTCGAGAGATCGGGGTTCGATTCCCCGCGGGGTCGACTTTTTTATTTTCCTCCACTTAAGAGGGCGATGGACTGAGTAGTACAGCGGTCAGTGCGTTGGGCTCATAACCCAAAGGTCCGAGGTTCGAATCCTCGCTCAGTCCCCTCCTATTTATTTTAGAACCGGAGAACGCGCTTTCGAGGTCATTTCGACCATGGCACGACGTGAAGCATTTCGATTCCACACCCCGTCCAGCATGATGATCGTGGGCCCTTCGGGTTGTGGAAAAACTTTCTTCACCACTCAATTATTGGTGGAGAACTCGGATCTTTTTGAGACCCCGCCCCAACGGATCTACTACTGTTATGGATCGTGGCAAGACGGGTTCAAACGCATGAAAGAACACGGTATCAAGTTTCACGAAGGGATTCCAGATTCCGAATTACTACCCGTCTGGTTTCCCAAGAGAAAAGGAGGATTACTGGTCTTGGACGATCTCATGGAAGAAGGAGGCAACGACAAACGCGTCTTGGATCTTTTCACCAAACATTCTCATCATCAAAACATCACCGTGTTGTACTTGTGCCAAGACATGTTTCCACCCGGCAAATTCGCCAAGAGCATCTCTCGCAATGCCCATTACATCGTGAGTTTCAAGAACCCGCGCGATCAATTGGGAATGCGCAATCTCCTTCTCCAAGCCTTTCCCACGCAATGGCAAGACGTGCAAGACACTTATCGCAGAGTGACGGAACGCCCTTTCGGGTACTTATTGTTGGATCTTCATCCCAAGAGCAGCGACGATCAACGCAT
>JAEMPF020016501.1:2500-10147 GCA_022496165.2 Catalaphyllia jardinei | reverse complement strand
GGTGGTTTTAACTTGTATTAATAGAAATGTTTGCTTAATGCCTGCAGACCGATTTTTCTAAACGATCGTCATTAACCCGTCAGTCGTCACTTTCAAGGCAGTCATCTCTAGGCAAAGGCTCAATAAGACGGCAAAAATCAAAAGAGGAAGTAAAAGCTACTGAGGCAGAGCAAAGAGCAGCTGCAAGAAAGAGGTTAGCTGCAGCAAAACGGACAGCAAAACAGAAAATGCTACAGAAAAACAAATCTTTGGATGATGTAGAGATATTTTGTTCACCGAAAAAGTAAAGCTATTATTCCCTAGTGGACCATTGTGTAAAGAGTACAGTTTGAAGAAACATATTTATTGAAGAATTTTTAAATTGAAGTTAGAAGGTAGTAAGCTATTATTATTCAATGTTGTTTTCAATTGCCCAAAATAAATAATATTAAAATTCAAGATAAATATTACAATTAAATTGTAAAGCTTCAGTCTATCACACAGGAAGTTAACTTATTTTCATTGTTTGTCATCTCCAAACTTTAAAACTGGCATGTTTGGGTTCGAGGGCTGTTAAAAAGAGGCTGGAAACTGTCAGTTCAGTTATTTAATCTAAGAAACTCTTTGCAAGTGAACACCCGGCTATATTTATTGTAATAAGTGACATTTGTAGAATTAAGTGTTATTTTTCACCCAGTCCTTCAAGCCATTTGATTACTGTTTTGTTTATAATTATAATTACAAGTCTTATGGAAGTTTTAACTGAAAGAATGCTGTTAGAGTGATTTTACTTCAACAAACAACACAAAATAAAACTTTTAGCAAGGCTAGGCACATGTGTAGCTCAAGTACACGTCTGGAATAAGTATGCACGAAACGTCATAACTGGAACGCATCTATTAATGGGAGCACAAGGAATAGAAAAGTTTCATTGCTTTAGGTGTACATACTGGAAACTCTGACCATTGTCCTAGCCTTGCACTTGCAATGCCTGCATGAACCAAGCCTTGGGAAGTAAGAATTTGTTTTACTCCAGAATCTGTTTCACAGGTAGTTAACAAGTAAAATCACTCTAATTGAGTTACTGTAGTTATTGTAAATATCATTGAATTTGGGTTGAAAATATGCTGCTTCTACATGTAATAACAGTTTTAGGTTAAATTTAATAAGTATGAAATTATATGACCTATTAAATGAAAACAACCGTAAATTTGCTATTTATTTTTTGCTGTAGTTGGTGGCGAAATGTAAGAAATTTGTCTTGTAGTGTCAAGTGTTTTGACTCTGAGTCAAAGTTTGTCTTGAATATCATTTTATCATACAGCTTGTATTTGTACTGATGTCATTGTGCATAGGATATTCAACTTGAGTATATTTTAATAGATGTAAAAGAAAAAGGCAAGCAAAGGAATAAGAGGTACATGTACTACTTACTGTATTTACTTGAAAAATGGCCACAGTCTTTTATAATTTTTTATTTTATTTTTGATGCAGCGTTTATTCAAAATGTGGCGCTTGCTCAAGGCTTCATGCTTATTCAAGGTTGGTGCTTTTTTAAAAAAACTATAGCAACAACAATCAAAAGTAAAGTTTAGGAAAGACAGTGTTATTCAAACACCCATGTATGGGCAAGAGTGCCTTCAAATAGGCTTTGCTTTAGAATTACAGTAATTCAACTAAAGGCTGTATTGTTCCTGGTGCGGCAATTATTCAAGGGCATTGCTTACTGATTACTTACCATAATATGCAGGACTCAGTCAAAAGGGCAGCTCTTAATCAAGGCCAACTGGTACTTTCTCTTCAAGTAAATTCAGTAACCATTTGACAGAGATGCATTTTAGATACTTTTTTATAGATTATTAACCAGTTGTAAATGCTTGAGGGTGTTAGTACCAACAGAAAAGTTTTTAATGCAAGGTTTGCAAAAGCTAGTGAGGTGTTCTTAACAGTTGTTTTTGAAGTTATTTCTTGTACATAAAATAACAAAAGATTTATGAAGTTGAGTGAGAAAGGTCTCCCGTTTTCCCACCCCCACCAACACTTGCCAAAGTAAACTGTCGGCCAGTTTCTTTCTGTGTATTTTGTTCTCAAGAAACACTGGCTATTGACAGAGAATTTGAAAATTGTGCTGGAGATTTTTGTTGCCGTTACAGTCATTAAACAGATCCAGGTTATCAGTAATTCCAGAGGAGTGTTTCAACTGAAAATACTACATAAAATCAGAAATGTTTGTCCAATGTATTGTTATTGAAGGAGGTATTGTCTCTTATAACTGCCAGGAATGGTTCAAAGAAAGGAACTGGTTCAATTTCCTAATTAAGTTATATGTAGACTGTTCACACTGCCTATTGAGTCAAGTCTGACATGTTGGGCTGGTGCTCAGTTCTCTCGCAATTCTATCAGCATGTTCGACAATCAAATAAAATACGAGAAAATAGAGGGCCGTGAACAGTCTAAGTGAGATGTTGAGGATTTAGTATAACATGTATTAGTATGACCCAACTAGTGGTCTAATGCAAATCCTGCATTTTGATTGGCCACGCTACTAGAGAACTATTAGTAAAAGTTCTTGAGTTACTGTAGCAAAATTTGCCGTCTTTCTCTTATTTTATTCCCAAATATACAATATTTTTTCAACTTGCATTTGCTAACTTTATTATTGCCTTTTCTGTCTGACTAGTTGGGTGATACTAAAACAATATTATTAGACCCTTTGCTCTCGAGGGCCACAGGTCAATAGCCCATTCGGCTTTGCCTCGTGGGCTATTGACCCATAGCCCTTGTGGGCTATAGGTCTAGTTGTTGAATATCATCTCTTCCTAGCCCAATATGGAAAATAATTGGATGAAAAAACTCCAAGGACTAACAAAATAAGACAAAGCCACAGGCTGAGCCTATTTTGGCAGTCAGAGGATTTTTTGTAATTCAATTTTGCCCAAATCGGACTAGAATTCAATACCTGATAATAAGTTATTGTTATTTTGAGCTGGCAATATAAATATTTCTATTATTGGTAATTGTTGGAATAACTAATGGAATTCAGGTTTCTTAATAATGTATTTATAATTGTACACTAACCAGGAGTATTGCATGATCCGTTTTCATTTGATCTTGAAATTTACCAGTAAAGATGGTTATTAGAAGTTTTATATGTTAATTTGCCAAGTATGGAAAATTTGACACCAAGAGTAGAAGTGAACATTTAAAAGTTGCATTCAACAATTTTCCATTTTTCTTTTTGCTCTGACATGTAAGCAAACGTTGTCGAAGACATTTCTTCTCTCCTCCTTACTGTTAAATTCTTTGCCTTGGTTGAGTTTTAGTTCATTGTTTTTTCATTCTAATTATAATGCATGCTTCATTAAGAATGCTTGTGAGCATCTATATCATGTTTTATTAACAATTACTGTTCTTTTTTGAAGATATAATTCTTACAACATTGGAATCACGAGTCACAAGATAACTTTTAGCTTTATAGGTGGAGAAGGAAAATAAAGGTGTTAAAATTGGTTCTCTTCCCTTTGCCTTGATTCACAGTAAAAAGTGTTCAAAAGAACAGCTACCTGACTGCTTGTTTGGTTTACAGTCATAACTGTGGATGGCTCATAGAAAACCAAAACAATGAAAGTGACAGTAGAAAACAAAGTTTCATTAAGGGTGGTCTTGAAGATCTTTTAAGCATATTTGAGTATGGTTGGCTAGCAGACGATTAAGTTTTCGTATTCTTGGTTATGGACTGACGCAAGCCCAAACTGAGGCTAATACAGGTAGTTTTTTTTTTTAAAAATGACATTGATCTCTTGTAAATGATATTCCCAACATAAGCCTCCAGTGCAAGCTAAATGATGCCAATTCGAACCCAAGAATACGAATATGGAGAAACAGGAGTTGCTGTGCAAATATATTGAGGGAGACAACTCTATTTTATTTTGGCATGAGCCAAGTGTGCCGTGCAAGGCCAATAGACCAATATGGATAACATGTTTACATCCTTGTTCCACCCAATTCAGATCATGTGATGATTTATGTGGTAGGCTGCAAACTATGGTTCTGTTTGTAACCACTCCCATACAATCAGTTGCTTGTGGCAAATTTAAGTAACAGTCCATGTAAGAAGGATAGCATTATGCGGCAAGGAATGCAGAAAGGTGCTAACTTTTGCACAACTTTGCTATTGTTGTATCATACTTCAGATTGACTCAATCAGCAAAATCTTCCAAAACTACAGGTAGCTGTATATCTATTTATTACGGAGCCCAGCAAGTGCTATGGTTTCCCTTACTTTTTTTTGCCGTCATGTCGACTTTTTTGTCGACTTTTTTTGCCGAGATTTTTTTGTCGAGTTTATTGTCGAGTTTTTTGACGACTTTTTTGTCGACTTCTCTGGCGACATTTTTGGCGAGTTGCTGTAGGGATCTTTGTTCGCGGGCTAAAGGAACACCTCTCTTAAATTGCTAGGGTTTCTTTCAAGTCCTTTGGTTTTTTCAGATTCTTTTGAGCTGTCTTGGGCTTAAGGTGATTCCATGAAACAACACGAGATACAAGAGAATTTCAGTATAGTCACGCCCTAGATGAAAATAGCTTTCGATAATATCATTACGTCCACCAGGGTTCACTTGCAATGTGGGGATATAGTCTAACGCCTTCACTAGTCCAGGTATTGAGAGCGAATACAGTAACAATGACAAAGACGGCCATTTTGGCTTGCTTCTGAAGAAACTGACTCACTCGCTCAAATAGACAAACGCCGCATAAGACTCCACCGAAATATTTACTAAAAAGTCCACAAAAAGGAGACAAAAATGTTGGTAAAAATTGGCAAAAAAAAAAAACGGAGAAAGTCGCTAAAAAAGTCGCCAAAAAAGTCGACAAAAAAGTAGACAAAAAGGTCGACAATAAAGTCGGTATAAAAGTCGACAAAAAAGTCGCAAAAAAAAATCTCGGCAAAAAAGTCGACAAAAAAGTCGCCAAAAAAGTCTACATACGGCAGGAAAAAAGTAAGGGAAACCATGGCACTTTCTGGGCTCCGGTAATTTATCCTTAATTGATCAACTATTTTTCAACAAAATCTCTTCTGAGTCTAAATACCACAGTAATTCTATGTGGGGATAGTGAGGCCTTTGTTGTCTTTGTTTATGACTGTTGTGATTGGTTGAAATGTTTTCACACAAAGGGAACTACCTTTCAATAGAGTTGAAATATATTTTATTTCATAAACCTGCTTTCCATCGGTTAATAAATTCTCTGTCTAAACACACAACCGTTTCAATGCGGAGAAAGCATATTGCCGCAGAACAATAGAAAATGCTACATTTCTTATCTGGATCATTACTTAACCTCGTAACTGTCCATTTGGAATCATGAACTGATATGACTGCTCATTGAATTGTAGGACTCGAGCTCAAGATGGCAACTGTTTTATTTATTTATTTATTTAAAACACAAAAACAAAACATTGAACATTAAAATTAGACAATTAATTAAGTAATTAAGTTAAGACAACATGTAACACAGAAGTTACAGTTTAAAGTGGCGCTTTAGCTTAATATTGAATTCACTAAGGGTATCTACTTGTCTAATGATTCTCGGTAGGGTGTTGTAGGTCCGAGCACCATTTATTCTAAAGCTACCTTGGTATTTGGTGGTTTTTGCGAAGGGAGGGCGCAGTAAATCACGACTTCTGGTGTTATAGCCATGAAAAAGGTGCGCGTGCCTAAACTCTGAGAGTAAGTACGAAGGCGCTATTCCGTGAAGACACTTATGGACTAGGACACATTTAAGATAATTTCTGCGTGCTTGTAAGCTAGGCCAGCCAAGTGTTGATTTTAACTCCACAGCTCCAATAGATCGACCTTCAATAATACATGCGGCGCGTCTATTCAACTTATCTGGATTGGCTTTGCTCCCAATCCCACAGCTGTCCCAGACAGGTGAACAGTAATCGAACAATGGCAGGACTAAAGTATTGTAGAGCATTTGCAAAGTTGGTTTGGGAAGAACCCTACGCGCTCGACGCAGAATACCTAATCTAGACGAGATCTTGTTACCGATATATTCTATACGTGGTCCTTCCAAGATAGGGGGTTGTCTAGGAGGACCCCAAGATATTTAAACTTGTTAACTCTCTCAAAGCGCGTGTTACTGATTTCTATAATTAGCTCGTCGGCCTCCGCGGTCCTCTGATGGGTACCGACAAGCATAATCAACGCAACAACCGTCAACTGCAAGAGGTAAGTCATTTATGTGGATGATAAATAATAAAGGGCCTAGTACGCTGCCCTGGGGAACCCCGAAAGAGATAGGCTGGGGCTCAGACAGGACCCCATTAGCGCAAACACTTTGCGTACGCATGGTTAAGTAGGACCTAAACCATACTCCAGTTTGATATTGGATGTCAATTAATGTAATTTTCTTGTGAGGCCATCATGGAAATTTTCCTGCGGCTCGTGGTTTACAAATTTTTCTCGTGTTCTACCAACATCCCGCGTGGTTTATCAGCTTAAAACCCATAGAAACTTGTGGTTTGTTGCTTAAATAGCTCTAACATGTTCATAATATGTTTTTCGATGTTGACAAAGAGGAGTCCGATAGTATCTTAAGAAGACACAGGAGACAAAAACAGGACACTAAAATAGGAAGCTTGAGTGACAAGCATGTTTATTTCAGCTCAAAAGCTACAACCATGCACTAAATAACAACAGGTAGTCTATATAAGCAAATATACATCTGACACGATGGGTTAATAATTTTTAACTGCACAACTTCCATACTTCTATATTTCTGACCGATTCTGTTTTTTTCATTCTCAGTTAATTTTGTTTTAACTCCTAACTACTAACTAACTACTAATCACTGATTTTTTGCTCTCCCCCCAATTCTCGCCTTGGCTGGAAGGTTATAACTGTAGGTCACTCGTACAGCTGGCTAGGCAGCAGTAATCAACAGGTTATAATGATCAAGACAGAGAGAAAACATACCTTTTACAATATAAGTATTATTACAGAAAACATAATTGGTACAGTATCTTTTTCCTTTAAATATAAAAATTATATTTGAAAAGCCTATATAAAAAACATTTCCGATACACATTTCAGCTACTGCTGTATTAAGGTGCATAGCCAAAGAAAATATTTCCACAATGTGCATGCTAAATAAGTGACAAGCTATAAACTTCAGTGCGCTGTTACATCCGGCGGTAGACACCCACTTGTTGTTTGCAGTTTGGACATTTGTGGACAACATCCTTTAGGGCATCGATACAGAATGGAATCAGACAACAGCCAAGCCAAGCACTACAGGAAAAACAAAAAAAAAATAACTGTATTTAGAATTTGCTATAAATTATTATACAGGGACCCAAGAGACTTTTCAGACTACAGAGAACTTGGGCAATGACAGTGATGTCCTACAGCAGGGTCGGCCATTGTAGGTAGTGGCACACCAAATTATATACCTGAAAAGAAAAACCCATTATTCCCACACTTTTCACTCAAATTCATGCAAAATACCAAAATTTGAAAATGGTATACTTTATACCCATAAAATGTCCAATTTTTGCATTACAATACTGCATACTTGATTTAAAATCACCCTATATATCATACACTGGCCAAAAACCCTGGCTCACTGTAATCCCACACTATTAATCTCTTGCAACTTTCTTCCTCA
>JAEMPF020016498.1:0-10151 GCA_022496165.2 Catalaphyllia jardinei | reverse complement strand
ACTGGAAACCAAACTGGTTTGTTGTGTTAGGAAGCAGGATTTCTAGCTCATTGTAGAGCTTAAAGGTCATGAACATGTCGCGAACCGGCTCTGATTGTTGGTGTTAACATGTACATTTGCTTTGTATTTGTTTCTCGCGCCTTAGTGAGAAATCAGATTATTTAACATGGAAATTGCACCCAAATATAATCTTCACAAGATTTGTATGTCTTAGTCATGGTAGCATTAAGCTATTATCATTGTAGATCGAGCTTCTTGAGAAATGGTATTGCTGTCTACGAGTTTTGATTTTTTTCTTGTAATTTTTCTGAAGAACTGTCAAGCGAAAATAAGATGAATTTTGTCAGAATGTCTTTTCTTTATGTTTATCTAATTCATCATTTAGTTGATGAATATAGATAAATACAACATTTAAAAATTAAAAAATATCAAATAATCTGGGAACCAAACTCCATGCCATTGACATTTTCCGGCGGGATCAATTGCGGTCCACATCGGGGATCATTTGCGGTCGGGGATCATTTGCGGTGCTGTACAGGAAGAAGTGGGGGAACCATGATAAAATGCCCCCCATCTTGGATCGGCCATCTTGGATCACCCTTAACGGCAGAATTGAAAATACAATTACCATAAAAGCAGAAGTCGAACTAAAGCAGAAATAAAAGCTTCAACAAAAAACCATCCGAATTTAAGTAAAACTGTTGTGGAAAGCATGCTTGTAATACAAACTTCAAGTTAGGAAACCATCGAAAAATTCCTTGATTTTTAAGAAAAGTGAGATCACCGTAGCTCCACTTTGTGCTCCGTATTCCTTGGATACTCAATAATTAGATCTACATTATCTACATCAAGTGTAAATCTAATAGCGTTCTATCACGAATTCCAATTCTGATTGGCTTCGCTCTTCACTACAGATTCCATGCTGCTGTGAGTCTGTTCAGTAATAGAAAACAGATGACGTCAAAATGTGGTAAGAACAAAAAAGTGGCACACGAGGCGCGAGGCGATAGCCGAGTGTGTCACTGATGTTCTTATCACATTTTGACGTCTTCTGTGATCTACTGAAGAGACGCACGGCAACATGGAATCTATTTGTTTTATATAATAAAGGAACAAACTACCACAGAAAAAGCTTTCTTATTTCAAAATCTTAAAACATGACTGGAAAGCCGGCTTTTGCCCCGAACTCCGCCAACATTGCCAACACGAAAAAAGCCATTTGACGTAATCTATTGTCTATACGAATAAAGCAATCTCATTGATTGCATAGCAAAATAAGTTTTACGATAAGTGCAGAAATTCTCGCGTGCTCATTGGCTAATTTTTATTGTCAATAAGCGGACAGACACATGAATTTATAACTTATGCGATGCGTCAAAGAACGAGAGCGGACAATTAGACAATTTGTTATCGTAAAAAACAGATTGATATCAGATTTTAATGCATCTGTTCTGTTATTGACAATGGAGTTCGTCATAACATTGTCAAAGTAGCCTGGTGAATCCACAGCTACTATATACTCTGACAATGTTATGACGAAGTTCATGATCGATAACAGGACAAACGCATAAAAAACTGACGTCAATTTGTTAATTTGATTGGCCAAGAAACTCACGCCCTGTAGTTTTTTCCCCAGAGCCTCGTAATGAGGTCTATTGTTTCAGGCTGAATAGACCATTTCACAGTTGTCCACTCAGCGACCTGGCCTTTGAATGGCAGTGAGACCGAAGGTGACCTTTTTTTGATAATGAACTCACTGCTTTTGTTGTGTAAATCAAGTTGTTCTAATGCTAACTGAACCGGTTACATTTACATGACAAGAGCAGAAGGGAAAGTCACTTCCAGCCTCGCTTTCATTATGGGCCAGGCCACTGATCAGAAAACAGTTACTGTAAAATGGCTTATTTTAATATATCGAAATTGGTCTATTGACAGTTTATGAAATTGGATTACGTGGAAATTGGTTGGTGTAATGCGGAAATCCCGGTTCTTATAGCAGAAGTTCCTTTCTTTTCTTTCTCACGCTTTTTGCCTTCCTACGCCTTTATCTGCCTTATGATGTACAGATCCCGGGGCATGTGATCTCCACACTCGATACAATCCTCAAATAGGTCTTATGTATGATTTCGTCACATTCTCAAAATTCACCACCGAGTTTCGCGGGTAATTTTCTGAAACCACATATCATCTCAACTAAAGAGAGCGTATGCCAAGGCTTCTGCACTGAGAAGAATAAGCCGTTTTCTTCCTCATGATGCAATGATAAAACTTTATAAAGCATTTATATTACCTCATCTCGAATACTGCAGTCCTTTGTTTGTAGGCATAGGTACGGGTCAACGCAACCGTCTCGAAGGTGTCATACGACGAGCTGCTCACTACGGCTAGCATAACATCCTTATATTGTTGGCGCTTACATCAGGCGTTAATGGTTCTTTTTAAATGCTTAAATGGTACAGGACCTACTTATATTGGAAGCCTTTTCAAATACAGGCATACACCGTTAGGCTAAGAGGCGAGGACTAAGATCTCAAAATGGTCCCATTTGATGTTGTGACCGGTGGAAATCGAATGCTTAGCAACAGCGGAGGCGTGACCAATTTGAGTGAGAGCTTTGAAGTGCTGAGTCTTTCTATCATGTAATCGTCTTTTAGTTTTGCCGATGTAAAAAGCATCACAATCCCAGCAACTTGCTTTGTAGACAATCTTCGATTTCTGCGACCGGTTGAAACGATCTTTATAAGGAAAGAAAGACTTAATTCTGCGAGTGTTGTGAAAAGCAACCCTGAGGTTGACGAAGCCATAAAACTTATTGACACAAGATTTTAATCGGTGTATAATAGCATCGCTATGGAGACCTAAATAAGGTAAAACAAGGATTACATCTTTCTTAGGAACTGTGAGAGTAGGTTGTGAAGGCTTGTCCTTATGTTTGTGAAGTACATCATTAACATTGTAGTTAATAACGCCTCTCGCGGGATAACCATTTAGAAGCAAGGAATTCTTGAGATCGGATAAAGTGGACTGCAATAGAGTGGACTTTGAACAGATGCGTAAGCAACGATAGGTAAGTGTTCGGATGAGATTGACCTTATATTTCCTGGGAATAAAGGAGTCCCACTTGGTGTAAAGACCAGTGAGAGCCTTTTTATGGTGTATAGTAGTTGAAAATGTGTTGTGATCACGATTGATACAAACATCCAAGAATGGGATCTCTCGGTTCTCTTCAAGTTCCAGAATTTGATGTTGGGATGTCTGCTGTTGAGAAAATCTAGAAATCTGGAAGCGGTGTCTTTACTGTCAAATAAGGAGAAAGTGTCATCCACGTCAATATCTGAACCAAATGGACGGTCGGAACTGATTATTAGTCAACCAGCTCTCTTTAAAATGACACATAAAAATGTTAGTTAAGAGAGGGCCTAATGGAGACCCCATCGCGACACCATCGCGACACCATCCATTGATTTATTATGATCAGATCCATTTGTATGCCAAAAATCTGGATCAAGATAAGTATATAGATTTAATTGATAAGATGAGTGGAATAAGTGAACATGTTGGTTACCCAGTTTTGGTAGCGAGCAATGATGAAATCATACCTGTCGACCAAACTCCAAGATACTAATATACAAAGAGTCGTTATATGATTATGTGTGTGAAAAAGTACAGAAACCTCTGATAGACTATTTCATTCAAGGACGACATAAAAACTGCTCTGTAATATATCTCACACAATCTTTTCACGGATGCCCTAAAGCGATTAGATTGAATTGCAGCCGTTTTTGTTTGTACGATTTTCCATCCTCAAGAGAAAGGAATCTGATATCTCAAGAATTGGGAATTGATAAAGAAAAGTATATTAAAGCAACCAACAAACCATACTCTTTTTGCTATGTTGACAAACCAATGAAAAAAGTGAAGAGAAACTTCTATGGAAATATATAATTTATTAATGGTATATGGGAATATTCAATGATAATTCACAAAACGATCATTATGGTCAGATCAAAATCGATAATGAAGGAGGACCACCAGGACCACAAGGACCGAGAGGACCTCCTGGTGTTGGATTCAAGTTAACTGATAATGGTAATTATGATATTGATGGAAAGCGATTGACTGATGTAGCTGACTCAATTGATGATGGTGATGCGGTCAGTTTGAAAATGTTGAAAGAACATACTCAAGTCAATCAAAATAATTATCATTTACAACTGAGTTTTAAATTTTATAAAGACTTTGGTGACAAGAGTCAATTAACTGTAAAACTACCACCAAAGACATCACCAAACCACTTTTTTCAAAATCATAAGACGCATAATGATGTTTATATAATTAAGAAAGAAGGTTATGATACTGGCTTTAATGGAGAAGCATGGTCTAGTATAAAAATGAAAGGTAATCAATTGGAGAGTGGTAGTTACACTTCTATTTTTGAAATATTTGTTATTGGTAGTTCTGGTGGTTTTCGTGTTGATGATACAATAATTTTTAATGTCCATGGTAATAGTCATTATACGATTAATACATTCGATAGTGACAAAATATCTAATCAATACACCAAATCAATCATTCAATTCACAACTGATGGAGAGGGTGGTGAAGATGATGGGATAAAATTCCAAATAAGATATTATGGTTCTCAATACAATAAAAACATTAAATTTCTGTTTTATTCAAGAGTGGTGAAGGGTAAATACTCAACAACTTTCAATCACATTATTTTTGATGTTAATGATGTCCAGGATAATCACAGGATTCTATATTTTGAGAGTTTGAATCTGAATAGTAATCTCATCAACGGTTTAGGTGATCCTGTAGATGACTCTGATGCTACTAATAAGAAGTATGTTGATGGAGAAATAGCAAAAGTTCATGTTGATACTAATGTCTTGAAACTAGATGGTAGTAGAAAAATGACTGGTGATTTAGATATGGATAGAAATCACATTCTATCTGTGGAAAATTTAGATGATCATAAGGTTGATGATTCTTTGGAAGTCAGAGCTAGAGATTTGCGAAGTGTTGTTAACAAAGGATATCTGAATGAAAATTTTCTCAAAATAGTGGATAAAGACGGTATAGAATATTATGAACTCAAACAGAATATAATAAAAAACTGTGAACCTTACTACGATGGACTTTTTGATGATCCTAATGACATTGTCAGCAAAGCTTATGTAGATGCTGAAATCAGTAAATTACCAAACTCTCCCGCAAACCATCCCGCAAATCTCTTGAAATTAGATGGAAGCAGAGCAATGACACGTGCTTTGAATATGGGTAATAATGATATTGATAATCTAAAGACTATTGTTGAAGACAATGGAGAAAATCCAAATTATGATCAAATAAAGCATAAAGCAGTCAATTTTGAATTGTTAAAAAGTACTAGAGATTATGTCATCCGTACGCTAGCTGAAACTGAAGCAGATTTACTTCTAAAAGATGGTAGTGAGGCTATGGAAGGTGATTTAAATATAGCCAATCACAGTATCATTAATCTCAAAGATCCACAACCATCAGACAGTAGTTATGCAGCTTCTGTTAATTTCGTTAACAAAACTGTTAATGATAGTAATACAATTATAGATGGTATAATTGATAAGAAAATAAAAGCGTCTGAAATAAATTTCATAGAGTCAATCGATAAAGAAAATGTATTTAAACGAGTGATGGACAATGATGAGTTCAAAGAAGATGATGACATTCACAAAATTGGAGTCCAGAATACAGATTTTCATTCAGTGAATAAAAAAGCTTATGAATTCAAAATTGATTATGATTCAAGTATACGTTATTATAGTACCAGATTGTCAATTGATTTGGTATATTTACCCACCAGCTCTTATACAATGGTTTACGAAATGTATGTTGAAGATGGTATCACAATTCATGAGATAACTGCATCAAGTGGAACTCTATCTGTGAGAAAGATCAATTCCAAAATAAATGGGACAAATACACGTAGCATCATCCATTTTTCTAAAAACGTTTTAAATCCCGGTTTTGATGATCTGGATATTGACATCAGATTAAAATGTAAAACTAATCCTCAGACTACCATTTATGTTGTTGTTTACGGCGTTGCTGGTACTCAAAACGATGTATCAATAGGCTTATGGGATCGTCTTTATTATTATGATAATGATAAAATTCATTTTGAAGCGCCTATTAATATGGGGAACAAAAAGATAACTGGAGTAGCTGATGGTACTTCTGACAGTGATGCCATCAATAAAAAACAATTAGATCCACTAAAAACAACAGCAACATATTATTATTACACAAATGAATTACAGCATAACAACTTAGGAGAAATCAAGTTCAAAGGTTTCAATAAATACCCTTTCACTGCTTCTAATAACAGTGAATATATTAGGACAGCAATCAGTGGTTATTATCATATTATCTATACCGATTCTTATAAAGGATCATCCAACACATTCAAAATCAAGGATTCATCTGCTGATAAAGATTTATTTTCACTTCGTCTTAATACTAAATCAAAATGGACACCGCTAATAATAAACGCAGTAATTGAAGTCAATGCCAATTCTTATTTGACATTTCTTATCAATGATGTGAATACCATTCTTGATGGAGCAGGATACAGCACATTTTATATGAAATATTTACACGCTTGAATTATCCAATTAATATATATATATATGAAAGAGTCGGAAAAAAGCATATTCAACTGGAATCATATTTCAGATGAATTAACAGAAGAACAAGTAAATGAATTAAAATCTTACTACCAAGCATATCACAAAAAGTGTTGGGCATACAAACAAGCATTGAAACGTTTCAAAGAATGGAAATTATTGGGGAATTCATTATCAATCATATTTGCATCTGGACGTTTTGCAAGCAGCATAGCGACTGGTGGCATCAGTTTGATTGCAATCAGTACAGCAGCACTTTTGATTCAGGGTTGGATGTCACATTACCTTGATCTCAAGATCCAAAATTGTACTTATGCTTACCAAAGCTATCAGCATCTTCTGAATGAGATAAATATGGATATGATGAGAAGTGGAAATTACAATTCATCTCAAATTTATAATACAATGAAGAACATTGATGATTATGTGACAGACAACAGTCCCATTATTGATAAGTATCTTAGTAAATACGATGAAAAATTCACTTGTTAATTATCAACTGGATTCTATCACCTTTCAATGATATAACCTTTTTCCAATATTGTTTATAATCTTTCAATTTTTTCTTTGATTTCGTCACTTCAATATCATTGTGAGGAAGTCCGATCATCTTGAATAATTGCTTTATAATAAATTTAATAATGATCATCCGTTTGCGTCCATCATCAACCTCATTTAGAACACTACCAATCTCAATAAATATTTTATGGATCTTCTCTCTTTGTTGAAAAGTCAATTTGATATTAGTCTTAAAATATATATACTACTTATCACATTCTCAATATGGTATTTCCTATGATATACCGATTTTTTTCGTATCAAATGCATTTTATCATAGAAGTTGAAGTTCTCTGTGACAAAATCATAACCATTAACTAAACCACAATTCAAACAGGTATCCATACATTTACAGTTTCCACATCCTGTTCACTACAGCATTTCTCAACCACTTAATCAACTTCCACTAATTCTTGATCACAAAAGGGGCATGTTAAGTCCCCAATACTTTACTTTATTTCATCATGAATATTAGTGTTGCAAGTCATCTTATATTATTATATAAGATAATATTTTCAAGTCTTTAAGCAAAAACTATAGGTCATATGACAATCGTATGACTTGATAACAATAGCATCGATGACTCATTTTCCTGGGGGAACCCCCTATTGTATGACATCATCAACTTCCTGTTTTTCTAGACATGTCTAGACTTGTCACTGGGGATTCCCCGAATACAACATCCAGTTTTCTAAGAAAGTCACACATTGAAAAAATACAATCCAGGCATAGGATTCAATATTTTATTCCTATATTTTGATTCAAGGTTTGGTTCAGCATTTGGTTTTTGCTTTGGTTTTCCCAGCAGTTGATTAATTGTTGGAAAAATAGTTGAGAAATACAGCACAAAAAATCAGAACAGAGAACAATATGGATAATGTGCTGAAACCGTTAAGTACTATACTACTAACGTCTTCATATTTGGCCTTGTACAAATCAGTGTTCTGGCGTAGAGCGTTAGCATAATTGTCGTCGTCAAGTAGAGAATTATTAAATTTCCAGAAACCTGGGCCTCGATGTTGTTTTTTAAATCTGGTATGTAGGTGGAACGAAATTGCAGAATGATCCGTTTCGGGCGCATGGAAAATTTTACACGTTGCATCTACATTAGCGAGCTCTTCTGAGATTAGAAAGAAATCTAATCTACACTGAATCTTGTGAGACTTATTTCTCCAAGTATACGATTCGAGGAGAGGGTTTAAGCGACGCCAGATATCGACTAAGTTGTAAGATGTACACAACTCTTCGATTTCCTTAATTACAGACGCTTTCTGGGCGACCGCGTTTCCACCTTTTTTGTCTTTGTCAGACAAAGCGCAATTAAAGACACCTCCGATAACGATATTTTCCTGTGAAAAGTCTTGCAGCTGGCGGTGTAGGGATCTAAAAAATTTGGATTGTTGGTTTAGGTCATTGGGTGCATAGATGTTGACTAAAATAAAACGCGAATCATCGACTGATACGTCCAGAATGATATATCTTCCGTTTTTGTCAGAAATACACTTGTCTATTTTGCAATCAAGTTTTGGGTTTATAAGTATCATTACTCCTTTGCTGTTTGATGTACCATGACTGAAAAAAAGCTTCACCGCCTCACTCGGCAGACCAAGCGTCTGCGGTAACTTTAGTACTGTGGGTCTCCTGAAGGGATGTAAATTGAGCGTTTTGGTTCTGGATCAACCGAAAAATGGAACGGCGCTTAATTAATCGACTTGTTGAGACCTCTTATGTTAATTGAGAGGCACTTGTTAATTGAGAGGCACTTAATGTCCAAGTTTTCAATAGTATCCATTGATGGTGTGAATAAATTGACTTAAAATATGCGTAAGTAAGGCAGCTTGAGGTGCGAACAGTTTTAACGGCTTTCTTTTATCCTTTGGGATTGGAGAAATTTACATTTGTTGGAGTTTATAGCCTAATAGAACATAGTAAATTTAAATAGAAATAAATAGACTCTACATACAGGTAGAAACACCATAACAATTACATACGCAGGGACTGGAAAGCTAAAAAAATACATACAACTGAATTTAAACAAGATCTCAATAACGATCTTGAAAACGCACTAGTTGCGTTTCGGTCTGGGAACAACAATTTTCGTTGGTTTGGTTGTTAGTTGTTTGCGTTTGTCCGTCCGCTAAAACGGATTCATGTATAAACAGCTAAATTAACACAGGGACAAATCAAATGGTTTGCCAACGGGCCATAATTTCCCTCTAATATAAAGTTTATCAGGTTGAGACTTACTGAATGCGGCTGGGATTTTGTTCCTTTTTGCGAGTTTGAAAACGTCCATTTGTTTTCTTCTTCATAGGTCAAGCTGTCTGTGTCTGTAAATAGTAGCTTGGCTTTGCTCCCATATTTCTCTTTGATGTAGTTATAATGGAAATCATACATCAATGTCTTGCTGAGATCTAAGATACACATCCCCACATATGCTGGTCTGTTCAGAGTGAGGGTTTCTTTGATTTTGTGTACAGCCACCAGATTCTCATTGAAAATCTTTCTGCTAATATAGGTTGGCTTACTGGTTAATTTTAACAATTTCTTCTCATCAGTTACCAATCTTACTTCTACTCGCTTTCTAATATTTTCCATCGTTTTTCCGAATACGCTGTTATTCATCAGCTTGAAGAAATCCTTTTCAAAAGCATTCTTAGCATTTTTCCGTTTCTCGGTATTGAAATCGATATACTGTTTTAGCCAAGGGGATTGATTGAACCTTAGTACTCGATGGACTTCAGTAACCTTCAAACCAAGATCCATATATAATTGGAGGTTCCTGTAATGTAAAACGTACTTTTCTTTTTTCCCCAAGGTTGGTATAAGCTTGTGAACCAGACCGGTTGATATATTATATTTCTCAGATATTTTTTTGCAGTAATCAGATAGCATATCATTTGTTACTTCCACCTTTTCTGCTGC
>JAEMPF020018392.1:0-10154 GCA_022496165.2 Catalaphyllia jardinei | reverse complement strand
ATAGTTCACAATTCCAGCTTGGTAAAACAGTCACGGAAAACCCAGAATAGTTAGGTCAGGGGATGAGTGGGTCGGTTTGAAACTACACATATAACAGACAAGAGAAAGGACAGGAAACTTACCTTACTGAAATAAAATAAACTCTCTTAATATCTGTGTAACTGCTGTGTTTTCCCGGCGAAATACGTTCACTTCTGCCCCCTCCCCAAGCGTTTTTTCTTTTTTTAGCGAAAAGAGCGATTGCGATACTGGGAGTGAGCAAAAGGGCGCGGGCGGAAACTGGTAGGGAGTTAAAAGTGCGAGTGCATGATTCTCTGCGCCCGTGCAAGCTACTTTCTGCTTATTTCCTGGGGCTAATTTTCCAGAGAGCGGCTGGTAATCGAGCGTATCAGGGACAACTTTGCATTAAAATTTACCAGCTAGGATGAGCTTCTGAGCAAAAAAACCAGTAAGCAAGCAATTCTCCGTAGGAAAAAAATATGGCGATTGGTTTATTTACCCATAATTCTTATTGCACGGAAACCTTAACAACGTTCATGAAAACGTACAGAAATATTATATAATCGTTAAACCTAGACCACTGGGTCCTTAGCACAGCGACAGGTATTGTAAAAATTTCACTTTCTTAGTGCCTTATAGGCTTTGTTAGGTTCGCAAGGCTTTGTGGTAAAATGTACAGCCGCCATCTTATTTTCTTATGTTGGATTGCGTTGAAGCGGGATTTCCGGCAAGTTCCATGCCAGTGAAACAGAATACCAGCCAGCACACTTTGTCCAGCGGAACGGATATTTTCGATGCATCGGCTCCGGTAAACACTCCTGTGTAATGAAGTAGAAATAGCGAGAAAATACGAATGAACAACACAATTTCAGTCATATTTTCAAGACGGATTGTTGTGGTGTTAAGCCACACTATCTTCATTCTAACCAAACAGCTGCTCTTACTGGTTACCGTGTTATTTTAGGTATAAACTAAATTTAGTTCAAGTGGCAACATAAACTTTCAGCTGAAAGCCACTTGCGGGTGCTCGAATATCATTAATATATTAACAAAACTTTCAGCCTGAACTTCGTCCAATAAGATTTTTCACCCCGGAATGCTCTCAATTATTTTTCCACCTTTAAAACTGATCCCTTGCATGCGACCAAAGATGTTCTGGTTCAGTCTCTTAACCAAGAGCAAACAAAGTCAATACCGAAGATAATAAGCACCTAATGACTGGCCCCCAATCCGGGAAACAGTGAGTTTTGTTTCCCCGAGACCCTCAATGTTTCCCAAAGAGAAGCCGAGGGAAAACATCGAGGCCGAGGGGAAATTAAACAAAACTCACTGTTTCGCGCGGGTTAATTAAGTCACTAAGTGTTTTGTTATTCCTTCCAACTCAAAACTAGAAAATAACGCGGTTTCAAGGAGCACGACCTGATCACGTGCGAGTTGAAAGTTCATATTGTTGTTTCACTAGGGAGTTAGTGAGTTTTGACCCAACAAACATGCACGTGAAACGTTCTCCTCCAATCGGAAATCGTATTTGAGTTGTGAGGTATAACAAGCGTTATTATTGACCAACCTCCTGGGGTCAGATATTTTCGTTCGGGAAAATCTATCAATAAACAAAGAGGACTGAAAAACAACTAGTACTGTTTAGATATGCAGACTTGAAATAAATAATTGGCATACAACTGAAGATTGTGTCTACAATTTTACGGAAAAAGTGCTTTCCAAATTAAACAGCGACAGTAAGAAACGAAGAATTTTTGAAGTTATTGTCCATCAACTATCTTTAACTTTATGGAAAAATTAAAGCCCGTAAACGATTCGAAACTAAATTTAGTCTTCCCTTAATATTTCACAATTTCCCTTGAAACTCATTAATTTTTTAAGGAATAATATTAACACTTATGCACATTTTAATTACCAGTGACAGTATAATTAGTTATCATTACTCGTCTTTCCTAGCAAGAAACCTTCTTTTATACCAACAGTCAAATGAGAATAGTTTGAAAAGAACCGGAAATTTCATTCTTAATACTCTTTCATGAACCACGTACCAATATTGCTCAGCAAAATTATTAATTATTAATGATATTGGTAATTCCGCATGGACATTGCTAATTACCTTGAATTCTACAGATCACTGCCAACACATACACGCAACACAAACTCATCAGAACAGGAGAGATTCTATTATTCTTCATTGTTATACCTCATTACGACAAAGTGATAAACGCCCTCTACTAAACTGAGGGAGGAGGAATTATTAAATTGTTCATGCTTTCACCAAGATATAAAGGAAATATTAAATGATTTAATCGATTCTTTTCGTTATTATAGGAGCTCTATTGATCTCAGTAGTCATAGAGGGTCATTTTAAGCCTTGTTACGGACTTCCCTTCGACTTCCCTTCCTTCCTGCATAATAATTTTTGACTTCCTGCATAATAATTTTTGACTTCCTCCATACTAATGTGGATTTCCTGCATACTAATTCGGTATAGGTTTACTAATAAGCATCGCTCTAGTACAATACAAACAATAAACTCGCCTAAACTTGCCCGCTAATAGTGAACCCTGGTTGAAAAACTCTATTATCTGTTCAAAATAAAAGCGCAAATTTTAACGAAAGCCTCATTCCTTTATTCAACTTGAACTCGCTGGAAATTTGAAAACTTTGTTCGATTTCGAAACGATTATCAACATGGCTTTTTTCACCAACCTTTGCGAATTTCAAACTGCTTTGAACTCTTGTTTAACTGCCCGTGATTGGGAAACATTGACAAGTGCAAATTTTTGAACGCTTAAAAATCTCTGAAGTTCTCTAGCTTTCTTTGAAAACGTGCTCCGATTTTCGAAGCCGGGCTCTTTTAACCCTGTTTGGCTCATGAAAATATCTATTATGTTTTTATCTGCACTCTCAGCTTTGCTAAGAAGAGAGAGAATTAATTCTTAGCTGCTCTTGTTTTCCGCTCCGTTAGTCACTACTTTCAGCCCTAGATTTGCATACAAACTCTCCAACGGAATAGCCCATGGGACAGATCTATCATTGAAATGCTAACAATAGAAGTTCCGAGCGCTAATTAATTGTCAACACGCGACAATAAATGTTTTCGAACAACACCGTTTCTTGAATATTACTTTTATTAGCGAAATGGTTCAAATACACAGAGATTTGAAATGAATACACCAAAATAATAACAGCCACGAAGTGTTTAACACAAAGTAAATCAGGAAATTAGAATGCAATGAACAATAAAACTGAAGTCCCCTAAACAAAGAAATAAACTCCAATAGAACAACACACTAGATATCGGTTTGAAATACATTTTTTATTGGAACAAAACACAGTAGGTCTAGTCTTCATCTTGTGGAATGGGTTGCTTCACAAACAATCGATTAAGCAAGAATTTCCGCTTATCGATGGCTAGTTCTGTCGATTCTAACCAATCAAATCCATCTGTATCTTTGAGATCTTTTTGAGTTTCCATCACTTTTTGAAAGGTGTAATCTTTCTTCATCGCTCGCATCCACTGCAGATACTCTAAAAATACTTTTCTCAATTCTTTTCTGTAGAGAGGAAGGAGAGCGTTCTGCGCTTTAAGGTGGGCTACATTTTCCGAATCTCCGTTTCTTTTGTACTCGTCGACCAAAGCATTGAGCTGAACCTCGTGGCGTTCCTGAGCTTCATCTAATATGCGCGACCAAGGGTTTAAGTGCTCTGTCACTTCTTGGGAAGAATCCGTTTCTTGGCTAGATTGAGAGTCTTCACTGTCTTCGTAATATCCATTACCTCGTTGAAGAAGGCAGTAATTATAACCGTCGCTCCAAGAGAGTTATGAAAGAAGTTTATTCACAATAAACTAAAATACATGGTAAAAAGTGCAAAGCACGTGGGCTTGGCCCCTCACAAAATAATATGCAAAAAAATTCGTGATGATAACCAAAAAGCAGTCCAAAATAAAAGTTCATACTCTTAAAGTTAACCTAAAAAGTTGACTAGAAAATCTTAACTAAAGAAAAGTGACAACCGGCAAATCAGAAATAATTGAACACAAAGGTGATTCCCAGGCGTTCTTAAAGGAGCCAAGAGAAAAACGGAAAAATCAATATTAATCCGCGCCTTAACATCTTGAATGATATATCTAATTATAGCATCAGATCTTTCAGTACCATTGAAATAAGTACACTTATTTCTAAATTTCCAAATGCCGTATAGAATGGATTTGACAAGATAACGGGCGATGCGAGCATTCTTTTGATTGGTAGTTTGCCAGTTGAAAAAGAAAATGGACACGCAATTACGAACAAACGTGGAGGACAAAAGAGCAGACAAGGTTGGAGAGAACCGATGCCATACCCTCTTAACCCGAACACAATTTAAAAAACAATGATCAATGGTTTCCTTAAGATCACATTTAGCACAGCGGTCCGAGGCAATATAGCCCCAAGAATGCAAAGAATCCCTAACTTTAACTGCACGCAACGTAATCAACCATAAAAGATCATTTTTGTAATTCTCCGAAAAACCATCACGCACGAGAGACATATGACGTTCAAACAGAAATCCTGGCCCCAAAAATGGAACCCAGGCCCGGGGAAGGACAGGAGGAGAAGACCTCTTCCTAAGAAGAGCGCGATAACATTTCTTAGCAGAAAACTGGAGTTCAGCCCAACCTTGGCGGGAAAGAATCTCACGAAGATTGGTCAAAGCCTTCAGACACGTGGAGTAAAAAGGCGTTAACAAAATAGTACTAGGAGATGAATTATCTCTAAGAAAAGACCATTCAGATCTAAAAGTAGCTAATCGGGAACCAAAAAAGTATTTAAACATAAAAAAAGCTTTGCTGCCAGAATCGCAAACACCGACTATGGAAGCAAGCTTAAGGGCCTGAGCCTTAACGGAGAAGTCAACAATGTTAAGCCCGCCTCTCACAGCCGGCTGATAACAAGATTGACGGCTAACAGTTTGCATACGACTGCCCCACAAAAAGGGCCAAACTAAATCATTAATTTTACCTAAAACCCACTTAGGAACCGTCAAAACAGTGGCCAAATATGTAAGCTTACTTAAACCTAAAGTATTAACAATTAAAGATTTACCGATAAAAGACAGGGAACGGGATTTCCATAGATTTAAATGCTTCTCAAGCTTAGTAAGTTTGGGCTGCCAATTATCCTGTTCAGTACATTCCCCAAAGACAATACCTAAAATTTCCATCTTTTTAACCCAAGTAAGGCCAAGGGGCTGATCGACACGTGACCGCCACGCCCCGAGCCACATAGCCTCAGTCTTAGAAACATTCAGCTTAGCACCCGAACCCTGTTCATACAAACGAATGACATCAAAAAGTCGCTCTAAAGATCGAACAGACTTAACAAAGCTAGTTGTATCATCTGCATATAAACCTACTTTATATTGAGCCCCTCTAGCCCCCGGGAGGAGAAAACCCTCGATTTCAGAACATTCTTTTATCTTACAGGCGAGAGTTTCAACGCGGAGGATATAAAGCAGAGGAGAGAGGGAATCCCCCTGACGCACACCACGAGCTAAAGGTACGGGATCAGTTAACCAACCATTGACAATAATTTGCATACTAGCGCCATTATAAAGAGTAGAGACCCAACGGATGAAGGAAGGACCAAAACCAAAACGTTCTAATAGATTGAGCAAAAAAACACGATTAACTCTATCAAAGGCTTTCTCCTGATCTAAACTAAGTAGTATCCCTGTTTCATTAGTGCGATCAATATAATCGAGAATATCTCTAAGAACGTGAAGATTAGAGGTTATCTTACGCCCAGGAACAGAACAAGTCTGATCAGGGCTAACAATAAACTCCAAAACCTTAGCTAACCGTAAAGATAAAGCCTTAGAGCAGATCTTGTAATCTACATTAAGAAGGGAGATCGGTCTCCAATTTTTCAAATTCTTTGCATCACCCTTTTTAAAGACAACCCGGGTGTGACTAATTTTCATCGAGTCACACATTTCGGAATTAAGAAAACACGAATTAAAGACTTGTACTAAATATGGGCCAAGCAAATCCCAAAACTTCACATAAAATTCCGCTGGAAGGCCATCAGGTCCAGGCGATTTACCAGAACTAAGACCTTCCACCGCATTGGTAATTTCTTCTAAAGTAATCTGACCCTCACATAACATAGACTGATCCGCAGAAAGGCTGTTAGTTAAGGAAGACAAAAGATCGCTTTGTTTATCAAAATCCATCGGCTCTTCAGAAAATAAATTAGTATAAAAATCAACATGCGCTTTCGCAATTTCCGCCTGAGAAGATACCTCAACACCATTTGCATCATAAATGGCATGAATTCGGCTTTTCCGGATATGAGTCTGTTCCAGTTTAAAGAAATAACGAGTAGGGCGCTCACCCTCTTCGAGCCATTTAGCTCGACTACGAATTTTAACGCCTTCGAATTCCCGAATATATAAGGATTTTAGAGCACATTCAGTGTCGTCAATCAAAGGCTGGACCAAATCGTCGCCTTCAACAAGACGTTGGCGGAGACGAATAAGACGATTTGTTAAATTCACTCGATCACGACAGAGCTTTTTACGCTTATTACGCGCGAAACCAGTAGAAACCTCCTTAATAGAAGTTTTTAAGAACTCCCACCAAGCTAGAATATTATCAAAAGCTGATAAAAATTCAATGTGCTCCAAAATGGTTTCTCTAATGAGTTTACAGAATTTTTCATCACTAAGAAGGGAATTATTTAATTTCCATACACCCGGCCCGTGCTTGATGCACTCTGGGATGTCAAAAACAAAAGAAACAAAATCGTGATCAGAAAGCGGACAAGGTGTGATGTCACACAGAGAAGAAGGTTGAAAGAGATCTTTCGAAATCAAGAACTTATCAAGACGGCTGCCAATTGACATATCCGAATTAAACCAAGTAAATTCGCGTGCATTAGGATGCAACCTACGCCAAACATCAAGAAGGCGAAAAGTGGTTTTCAAATCATCGTAATCTTTATGAACACTCGAGAGGTTCCCGCCAAATTTATCCAGCACCTTATCATAACAATTAAAATCACCGCCTATAATTAAAGCAGCGCTCGGGAAAAAGAAATCATGAAGAGAATCAAAAAAGATTTTCCGATCGGATAAATTGGTGGGAGCATAGATATTAACTAAATTCAGATTAACATTGTCTATTCTAATTAAAATACTAATAACACGACCAAGAGAGTCTTTCTTCCAGGAGAGCACATGCGAGTCACAGCGAGGAGAAAACAAAACAGCAACACCCCCTTGTTTACCATTGGCCGGGGACCAAAAGCTACGGCCAAGCCAGCGCCGAGACAGAGAATTAATTCTCGAATCAGAACTGACAAGTGTTTCTTGAACAAAACAGATATCGCAGCTAGATTTTTCAATCAAATCAAACAAAAGATTACTTTTAAGAGGGTTTCCGAGCCCTCGAGCATTAATTGATAAAAGTTTAAAGGCTACTCATGGAGGAAAGACTCACTTTTTCCCTTTCTTACGACCTTTTTTCTCCTTGGCAGACAAGGGCTTTCTTTTCAAAGTTGAAGAAGTATCCATGTCCTCCTCACTAGCATCAGCGGTAGAGGTAGCAACATCAGGAGTAGATCTGCGGCGACTAGTTACCAGGACAGGAGAAGTGCGGACTCTAGACAAAAAATTAATAGGTTCAGTCAACAAAGCAGGAGCGCGACGGCCAAGAATTTTAGGCACAGCAGGAACAGGCTTCACAGGAACAGAAATCGGGTCAGCAGAAGTACCAGCGGCGGGAGACGTTTCAGAAGCAGAGGCAGCATCATCAGGAACAGAACCAAGATCAGTTTCAGCGGGCTCAGGAGGATTACCAGAATCCAAGACGACAACCTCAGGAATAGTCGTAGCAGGCGCAGGCGTAGTTTCAGAAGCCAAAGATTCGGGCGGAGAAGGACGAGAAACGAAGACAGAAGGTGGGTCTGACTCTTTAACGAAGCCTTGGGAATCCAGGGCATTTTCAACAGCAGGGGATGGCTGAGGGGGGTCTTGGTCATCCCCAGTTTTCTCCGAAACGGGCTCATCAATAAGATTCTCTTCACTTTCATCGCCAGAGATTTCCAAATCAATCATCCACTGGGGAATAGAATAACGAGAGGCACAATCCTGGATACTATCAACGTCAACCAAACGAGGCTCAGGAGACGGAGGACATTGGGATGAAGGAGCATACCACGAATAAGGACATTGTTTACCAAGGTGCTCATCAGACTTACAGATCGAGCACAAAACAGGAGCAGGACAGGCCGGCGACTCGTGACCAAGATTTTCGCAGTTAAAACAGATCTTCTGAGAACACTGATTACTGAAATGACCAGGTAGATTGCAGCGACGACAAGTTGGAACTTGACCATCGTGCTTAAGAAATAGCAAAGTCTTGCCAAAACGTAAAAAACTCGGGATCGGTTTAATAACACGGACACGGTAATGACGGAGACCATTGCATACACTAGGAGCAAAACTAAAACGGCCGCGTCGATAATGAAGCACTTCACAATAAGCAGCCAATCTTTTGATTATAGCGAGATCAGCAAGTTCAAAAGGAGCGTCGTAGATTGTTAAGAAGATCAAAGGACGGTCAACATCTTGAATAGCATAATTATTAGTTCCAATCTTTAAGGCATTAAGACGCAAAAACTTTTCCTTTGAAGAGGGGTGTTTGAAGGTGATAATTACTTCTCCATTCATACGCCGCTGCATACACGCAACCTCCTGGGATTCAATTTCAGCTAAACGTAAAGCATCAAAAACAGAACGTGCCGATGTAGATCTTGACGGTGTGAAGAACGCAGATCTAGGGCGACCAGGGAGCTCATTAGCTGCATTACTATTCACAGAGAAGCTTCTAGGTGGTTCTCGCAACCCGGCCGTTCGGGCAGCATACGAATCGCCGTTAACAAGGTTAACATTAACTTCTAAACCAATTTCATCTAGAGTAGAGGCACTCACATTATCCTCTAAATCAACATCAACACTTGCAGAATTATTGGCAGGATTATCCACAGCACTAGACTCGGGCATCTCAGCAGAATCATTTACAGTCAAAACAGGATTGTCCACAGCACTAGACTCACCAATTTCAGCATCACACACAGCACCAGATGCAGTCGTTCCAGCATCTAAAACTCGATACAACGGTGAAGCCATAGTTGAAAATCAGGCCAGAAAAGGCAAGGGCTTCCGCCAGGAACGCGACAAATTCGAAGAACAAATTTATAGGGCTTCCGCAGGAAACAACAATTTTCTCACTGACTACAAACAAACCTCACTGGTTTGAACAGCACGAGCTTTGACAGCAAACTGAATGGCAAGTGGAGCTCTGCCTATAAAACAAGCACCGAAAATGTGAAGCTTATGGGACGCGGTTTAGTGTCACAAGCTACTGGTACTATACTGCAGGCGGGGTTACTAAGCTCTCTTCTCTGTGTTCGGCCCTTCATCGTCTCCATACAAAGTGAGCCACTCAGGAACTGAATCTGCTGTTGTTTTATAATGTTTGATGTTATTGGCTGCTTTTCTAACGCCTTTTGGTAGAGATTTCAGTGATTTCTTTAGTCCTCTTGGTAGAGATTTCAGGGATTTCTTTACTCCTCTTGGTGTTGATAAGTGATGGACTATTGTATCCTTTTCTTCTTCCTGCACTGATAGAGGTGTTTCACTTGTTGAAGGTTTTACTACCTCGCTCCTCTTTGCTGGATAGATCATCACTCTAACCTTAGGTTGTAATTTCGCTTCTTGTAACCACTTCCTTCGATTGATATAATCTAATCCATGTACATCTGCGAGATGATTAGACAATCTAACGAGATATTTTGCTCCACAATTCGGAATTGGGCAATCACGGCACACGCGTTTAGTCATGTTAACAGTTCGAGATCTCAACAAAAATAAAACAGTTTCAGCGAGTTTTAAACTTTTATGCGAAGGACAAAAAGGACATAACACAGGACAAAAGGGCCACAACACGGGACAAAAAGGACTTTTGAGGGACAAAAGGGACAAAACGAGGCCATTCAGGACAAAAGGGCAGAAGGGGCACCTTTTTTGGCTCTGTGTTTTTCCCTAGGCGCGCGTGGAATCTCGCGTGGAACAAGCGCGCGTGGTTTGACAGAAAACAAGTC
>JAEMPF020018391.1:0-10154 GCA_022496165.2 Catalaphyllia jardinei | reverse complement strand
AGTGTTGGGTCAAGTTCGAATCTCACGCAGCCCCAAAGTGATCTCGTTGTTATGAAGAGTAGTGTTTCTATCGCTGGTGGTAGCCATGAGTACAAGGCCTTGCCAATCATACCTGTTAAAGTCAAAGGAAGGGGCAGCGGCGAGATTATTACAACATATGCCTTGCTCGATAACGGCTCAACATCGACCTGGTGCAGCGAGAGTTTGGCCAAGAAGCTAGGAGTAGTGGGTCCTCGCATTCAAGTGTCGTTGTCAACTATCGAGAAAGATTGCAATCCGACATCATGCCACAGAGTTTCTCTGGAGATAATGGACATGGATGAAATTAACATGATTGAGTTACCCAAAGTTCTGACAAAGGAGAAATTGAACATTCCTGCGGACGGTTTTGCTTGTCAGGATGATGCAAATAGATGGTCCCATCTCGCGGGCATTCAAGTCCCAGAGAGAAGTAACACTGAAGTGGAGTTGCTGATTGGTCAAGATGTTCCCGAGGCGCTCGAGCCCTCCGAAATCAGGACACTTCTTCGTAATGGGCCGTACGCTACGAAAACCAAGTTTGGTTGGACTTTGAATGGTCCTCTGGGTAGACACATGCGTTCTAATGTGCGTGATGTAAACTTTGCTCGTGCAGACGAAGTTTTCAGTCAGCAATTTCATCACTTCATGAATTTTGAGTTCAGCGAATTAATTCCTGAAGCAGTAAGCACAATGTCTCGTCAAGACAAACAAGCTTTGAACATTTACCAAGAGTCTGCTCGCCTGGTTGATGGTCACTATCAGATTGCGATTCCTTGGAAGTGTTGCCCCCTGATTTGCCAAACAACAAGCCGCTTGCAGAGCATCGCCTTAACCTCCTACAAAAGAAACTCTTGAAAGACCCTAAGCTATATTCCAGATATTCCGCCTTTATGACAGACCTCCTCGATAAAGGCTACGCTAAGAAAGTACCGGAGAACCTTCGGGATCGAAACGACGGGGAAGTATGGTACCTGCCGCATCATTCTGCAGTGCATCCGCAGAAACCCGACAAAGTTCGCGTGGTTTTCGATTGGGCAGCTACATACCGTGGAACGTCTTTGAATGCACGCGTTTTACAAGGTCCTCACCTAACTAATAAGGTGGTGGGTGTGTTGTTGAGATTTCGCGAAGAACCCGTTGCGCTGATGGCCGATGTTGAAGCTATGTATCATCAATTAAAAGTCCACCCAGATGACGTTGACGCCCTGCGTTTCTTGTGGTATCCTGATTGCGACTTGACTAGAGAGCCAGAGGAGTACCATATGGCCGTTCACTTGTTTGGTGGGATGTGGTCACCTAGTTGCGCTAACTATGGCTTGCAGAGAACTGCGAAAGACAACAGCGATGATTTTGACCCTGAAGTAGCTAGGTCAGTGGAGAACTTTTACGTGGATGACTACTTGAAGTCCATTGAGTCCCACGAGAAGGCGATAAGTTCGGTTGTTCAGCTGCGAAATTTATTAACACGAGGAGGTTTCAACCTGACGAAATGGGTCTCTATCTCTAGAGCTGTCCTTAAGACGATCCCTCATCAACTTCGCGCGAGTGGAGTGCAGGACCTGGACCTGGGCAGTGAAATTCTTCCAGTTGAAAGAGCTCTTGGAGTTCGTTGGAACGTCGAGACTGATGAGTTTGTTTTTAAGATGCAACTCAAAAGGAAGCCTCCTACACGAAGAGGTTTACTAAGCGTAGTGTCCTCAGTTTATGATCCACTGGGTTTTATATCTCCCTTCCTATTATGCGCCAAGATAATCCTTCAAGATCTCTGTCGGAGAAAGCTGAAGTGGGACGATGTTATTCCGAGAGGCTGTCTACATCAAACTCAGCGGTGGCTCGAGTCTTTGCCATCTACGGAACGATTTTCAGTCCAGCGATGCTACAAGCCTAAAGAGTTTGGTACGGTTGCAGACGTGCAAATCCACCACTTTTCCGATGCATCTGATGTTGGCTATGGTGCTGTGTACTATTTAAGGTTCATCGACGTTGACAGTAAAGTTCACTGGGATCTGGGAACAAATGATCAGGTCTGTCCGCAAAGTCCTCAACGCTCTTCTGAAAAAACAGAGTCCTAATGGCGAGGGACTGTCTACCTTGATTTGTGAGGTGGAGGCCATCCTCAACAGTAGACTGCTGCTGAAGGTTTCAGATGATCCGAACGACCTTCTAGCCTTGTCCCCGAATCACTTACTCCTTTTGCACGCTGGACCGGAGTGCTCTCCTGGAATCTTTGCAAAGAATGATCAGTTTAGCCAGAAGTGTTGGAGGCAGGTCCAGCACCTCTCAGATGTGTTCTGAAAGCGGTGGACTAAAGAGTATTTGCCCTCGTTGCAGAAGCGTATAAAGTGGTCCGAGTTTCGACGAAATGTTGACGCTGGAGACCTGGTTCTAGTTGTGGATGACTTGACACCAAGATGTTCGTAGCCATTGGGGAGAGTATTGGAGATCTATCCGAACAAGGATGACGGACTTGTGCGCATAGCGCGAGTTAAAACTAAGTTGGGAACTTTTCTTAGGCCCATAACCAAGTTGTGCATATTAGAATGTGCACAGAAGGTGAACCTTTCGTTCCTGTAGTTCGTCATATCGAGACTTAGAACTGTCAATAATTTCCAATAGTCTTAACGTATTGGCATTTAAAGAACAATTATCATACTTGTTCAGTAGCTTTATGTTTACGGTGTGGCGGTTTTAAGTTTTAAGTTTTATTTGTCTTGTGTATCCAGCTCTGGAGTGACGGGGTTATACCGTTTGTTAACCGAACCTGGAAGTGATTCGTGTGGTAATATGTTCCAGATAAGTTAAGAGACACCGTTAAATGTGTGCATGATTTACTGGGAAGAATTTATTACAGTTCGCGTTACAAAGGAATATTTAGAATTTTTTTTTGAAGTTCTATAGCAATTGGCTGTAATGTCTATTCTCATCAGCTGTCTGCATGGCAATAACTCAATATTCTAGGGAGAACTTGGGCATTTATAATTATAAAGTGTTGAAGAATGTCCATGGACACTACTCTGTCAGATTTGCTATAGCTCTGTAAAGGTCTCTACAGCCAGCATTGCAGCCTTTGCCTGATTTGTAAGGTGTGGCATCATTATAGATGATTTTCCACTTGCCACTGACATCCGTACAACAGCCTGAGGATGGATTAACATACACTGTAAAACTAATTTAGTTCTCTGATTGGTGAATAGCTGTGGAGCATTGCGCCAGTAACGAAAAGCTTCTTTAGTCTTCAAAGGCAGATGGTGTAACAGGAGCTCTTTTGGTTTCTATAAAATGCAGTGTTCAGGACCATTGTTTCTCTGCCTGGATGACACTGATACAAATACAAGACATACACTGTTGACTTTGGATCAAGCAGCCTTTAGTAAGTTCAAGGGCTGACTGGGGTAAAAACACACTCAGTGCAGGTGTCATGGTAGATTGGCATTGAAGTTAGCAAAACCTGAAAACCGTATTGTGCCGGAAACCAACTGGAAATTAACATCAGCCCCTGTCCTGTTCCTTCAGTTCTGCTTTCTCTGTTTCTCAAGCTGTTTGTGTCCACTGGTACTTGTGGGAAATGATGCTTAAAGATCTGATGCACCTCTTTCGCAATTATTTGAGCAATCTTAATGATCAAAATAACAAGTCATATGAAAAAGCCATGTATAGGTTGTACAGAATGAGGCTACACATGATGGAAGCTCCAAACCATGCATGTTATTAGAAACAATACACTCGGCAGTTAAGCCTTTATATGTAAAATAATATTGTCCACTTACTTTTACAGAGGTTTAACTTTTCTCTGTATTTATGGCTGTTATGATAACTATTGTTAACTAGATTACGTCATAGTTTTGGACCATTTTGTATGTCCATATTAGGCATTGAAGTGGTTGTGTAATCGCACATGGCGTAGTATTGACTCGTTTATTAATGGCCTTGCACCATCTTATCTTAGAGATCTCATTAGTATAAAATCAAATTCATCATATACTGTAGTCTTAGGTCCACTGGTAAGCTCTTATTGGATCATCCCAAAGGAAAGGTGCTTACAACATTGGGAGCCAAATCATTTTCAGCAGAAGCTCCGACACTCTGAAATGGTTTACAGTACCTGTAGAGCTTTATCAATCAGCATCACTTGGCACTTTAAATCTCTACTTAAGACTTTTTAAGAAGTATTTTTTATAATTTATAACTTTGTTGAATTATTTATGCTGATTGTAAAGCACTATCGATTGGAACATGTAAATATGTGATATATAAATTGGTAAATTATTATTCTTATTCTCATTTTTCTTCTTCTTATTATTATTATTATTATTATTATGATTATAATTAAATATAACAACAAAACTTTATTAAGAAATTCAAAGAATCTTAAATTTACAATAATAATAATAATCATACAATTACGAATTTAAACTCTTCTGACTTGAAATAATTTTGTACCTATGTGTCTTTACAAGAAGTCAAAACAGCTGCAAACAAGATGATAACACAGTATAAAAAGAATATTAAAATTTAAAAATCTAGAAAGTTATAAAGTAAAAATGATTTGAACTGGACGTTAACAACAGACTTGGTAATTTTTTGTGGGATTCCTATTATTTTAAAAAGCACTAGCTACATTTATTTTACAGTCTAAAGATTGCTCTATCTTGATGATTATTATTATGATTATTATTATTATGATTATTATTATTATTATTATTATCATCATTATTATTACTACTACTACTTCTACTATATAGGGGAGTGCACAGCATACTTTACTCCTGTCAATGGTATTAATTTGCATGGATAGAAGCTAACATGAATATGGATCCAAGTGTCTGAATAAATAGGTTGCTCTCTGAATAAGTTGTTTATACTGGTCAATGATGGTGTTGATTTTGTGAAGTTTTTTATTAATGGAAGGTGATCCTCCCTCTGGTAACAAACATTTTACATTAAAGCTTGAACACTTAGTCTAAGAAGTGTTTATATATATAAGCATACCCTTATAGGCTTTGCTCCACTGACAAATGCCTATCCTGTTATTTTCTTTACAGTACCACTGTCTGTAATTTCAACAGAATTCAGACTGTGAACTGGAAGACTTTCTACACAGATTTTTGCCAGTAAGGATGATAACTCCTGCAAAAAAAAGAACAAGGCGTAGAAAATGTATACCATGCCCTCAGTCTAAAGATTGAAGCGAATACAAGTTCAGTGTTGTGGTCCGATTGCTCATGTTAAAGCGGTGGGGATGTTGTTTTTTTATTATTTTTTTCATCTAATCATATTGGCCATTTTTCTCCCAAAACACCAAGGCTTACCAAAGGGGATCACAGTATTACAATAATACACATGAAAAAAAATTGATTCTGATTGGCTGAGAGCAGTGCAGTTTAAGTGTAAGACCAGTGCAAAAAGCGTAACAGTGGTGCAAAAAAACACCAGTGCAAATTACACTGGCAGAAAGACAATGAGAAATTTTTAGACTAATGATATCATGTAAAGCAATGACAAAAATTTTGTACAGAAACTCTGAAAAACGTTTCATGAAGGCGTCATTTTCACAACAGAGGTTGCACATGTAACCTGAGGATTTGGAACTGAAAAAATGTCAGCATCATGTCTTACAATGGCCTGATAGAGTCAGTCATGATGTTGTTTACGTAACCAAGTGAAATTGAGTTCTGAGTTTGTCCAGGGCAAGTGATGTGAAATTACAGGTAACTCCAGGGAGGCATTTTCTATGAATGTTTTTGGCATTTTGTGTACAAGTGCAGGAGCACAACACTTTGCAGAAAGGCTGGGACATACAGGAAATGATGTAACCTACACTAAAAGCCACATTGGGAGCTTGATTTGGTTTGAATGTATTAGTATCACAATGCTGTATTTTCAATAAAGAAACAGAAAAATGTAGTTGAGGTAAGTGGTTATGGGGTTGCAAATGGGAGAATTTTCGAAAAATAGATACACGCATAACAATATCAGAATGCAAGCAAGATTTTAATGAATCATATGCTGCTTATTAACATTGCTAATAATTTTAACCCAATAAGATTAACAATTTTACCTGGAGGTTTTATTTAACAGAAAGTTCAATAGATATAGAGGGTGCATTTCTTTGGGTTATCTAGATCAGGATCAGTGATTCAAGATTACTGGTGCATCATGTTGCATCAAAGGAACTGATGAATCCTCTCTGGTCACGGATTCATCGGTTCCTTTGATAAACCATGTGAGTGATCTTGGATCACTGATCATGATCCAGATCACCCCAAAGGAAAGCACCCAGAGTATCATCATAATAGATTTCAGGAATAGTCAACAGAACGATGACTCAAAGACAACAGAGTTCAATGTACAGGGAAGTTCATGATGGTATTGTATGACTTAAAATACCAGAATTCCTATGAAGCACATTGTATCAACAATGGCATGTACGTAAACATTGTCAGTAGAAGATAAATTGGGTAAAACAAAACACTACTTCATTCCATATTGTTTCAATGTTGGTAAATCAAAGACATTCATGTAAAACATCATTAGCATCATATCCCAAAAACGATCCTTGAAACCAAACAAAGCATCTTTTGTTTTAAGGAAAGTGTCATGAGACACCGATTCTTGATCAGTATTGTTCAACAGAGATTCCCATATAGGTTTTTGTACATTATGCTTTTATTTCTTCACTAAAATGCTTGATTTCCCCCAAAAACGTCACCAAAATGTTCAGTTAATGCTCTTAAATAGGGATTTTTAAATTTTCATAATTTTAGCTATCTTTTCATCCCAGTAGTAAACAAGGAACATTTCAACACAATTGACAGTTCAAGTTTTAATACATCAGAAGATATTAATTCTCCAAATTATCTGTTGTTCTGTTAAAATCCTTTCAGTTATATTCAACTGAAGAGGTTATGTTAAGTCTTCATTTTGTCATAAAAAATCATTTTTATTTCAGATCTGTATTCTGTGGAAAAAATATTAATTTTCCGGGAAAATGGCACTAAAATGCTTGAATAATGCTCAATGCTTTTGCCTCACTAAAATGCTTGGAAAAAAATGCTAGCATAATGTACAAAAGCCTATTCCCATATTACTTACTTCTGATGAAATCATGGGCCAGCAGACTCTTGTCAACTGTGTGGATGGTTCGTCCAATTTGATTAAACAACAGCAAGGACAACACAAGCACAGCAGAGTCTCTTTTGCTTTCAAGTAACTACAGAGCCTTTTAAATATTCTCAGACACTTTCAGATATTTTCAGATATTCTCAAGCAGGTCTGCTGAGCAGATTCAAATTGAAATGTTGACCTGTGAGAGCACAACTCTTCGCTGTAATCCGCACTTAGAAGACCAGCTGACTGTAGGAAAGCCGGCATGCAAAATCTAAGCAGCAAAGATGGAAGAATAACTAGATAAAAAACGATCTTCGACAACGCCACACAATGGCCGCTTTCTGAAGCTTGGAAGATTATGAAACTTAGCCGAGCGTAGACTGGAGCTTATCCAGCCCAGAATAAAATATCTTTGGCCCTGGCATTGTGTGTTTACACTTTGTGTAAGCCACACAAAAACTCGCTCATGCAAATTAATTCCAAATTGAACTCAAAACCATATGATTACCTATACACGTACTAATTTGAATCATTAATTTTATCCTTACACACAAAAAACACACAAAAATTGCGTTGAAAAAAACAGAGTTAAGCTTACATATCTAGAGATATAAATGATTTTAACAATCAAACAGTGACCACTGTAAAACGATTGATGAGGTGGAAATGTATGTTAGTAATTATAGAGGGATTCATACTGACATCATTGTTTACATTTTTGCTCATTTGCAGGGGGGGGGGGGGGGAGTTGCCCCCCCCAGGAAAACTAATTTTTTTTCTAACATAGTGTTTGATTTTGTTGGGCTGTATACAGGAGATCCCTGTGAAGGTTTGTGGAGTTTGCCCCTGCAGACAAAAAATCCTAGGTACGGCCCTGTTTGCTCACAGAAATAAACATGTTAGATATGAATTGACTCCGGGCAGATAAAGAGCTAGCAAAACTTGATACATGCTGAAATTCTTAGCTCTTTGTGTGTAATATTGAAGGAGAAATTGTCTTTCAAAAACTGCAAAATTTCTGGGTGGCAAAAGCGCTAATGAGCTCATACATTCTTTGTTAAATTTTGAATTTTTAAACCCATGTTGCACAAAAAGTATTCAAAACATCAGGCTCATATTCATTGGCAGAGTTAATCGTACTATGACCTTTCAATATTCAGAACTGATTTATTTGTAGCTCCTTCAGAAACCGAATTGCTTATGCTAATGAGGCAAATATTGTAAACAAGGATTCCCCTATTAGTTAAACCCTTACAAGAGACAAATCTGAACATGGCTAAAGTCTATTTCAACACCAAAAGATACCATTCTAAACCATCAAACAAATACAAGACTTTGACTTCGGTCATAAAGACTTTGTGCCAGGTTTTGTTAACCAGCAACACTGCTGCAAAGATGCATTTCATTCTACCCTACATGTGCATGGGACCAAAATTCTAAATTTAACCACTAAACAAGACTTAATTCCTCTGGAAAATTCCTGTTTTGCTTTATACATGTACTTTCCATAAAAAAATTAGGGGTTTGAGACGACTTCCATCCCTTGGAATTTCCTGTACCTCTCCTTAGGGTGGGTATAGATATTTTCTGGAGCCACTCTTTTAATGCAACTTGTTTAGCTAACTGTCAGAGCTTAACTATGTGAGTATACACGTACAGGTAGAATTGTGTCACTGCTGCATGTACAAGAGACATATACTGAACGTCTGGTGTCTCTTGGAAAACAAAATTAATAATGTTATTATAATATTATTTGTTTATTGCTGTTCAGGCTTCTTGCAGAAATGTCCTCTGGTGTTGTATTAACAGGGACAGGAATTTGGGAAAAGGGTAAGTGTAATATTTCAGTGAAGTCTTTAAAAGTTGACCATGTCAAAAATGAATTACATAGTGGTAGTAAATTTAAAATGAATGTCTCCTGATGAAGTAGTCGGCCAGGCTGTCAGAATGCTGAAGAAGAATGTCAATAGTGAAGCGTGTACATGTATCGATTCTCTGTTATAGGATCAGGTTTGTAGCATATCATTCATTTGGTAGTCTTTCAATTACCTGTTTGTTCATCTGCAATAATTTCTTTCCTTGTTTCAATATTGATGTTACGTAGACTACAGGTATTAATATCAATGTCACTTGTTACGGTGCATGTGTTTCAATATTAATCCCATTTATGATTGTCATAATGCTAGCATTAGTACTGTTGATGTATTCATGTCATGACAATATATAGTTATGGCACATATCTGTCTGTATGAGTGCTGAAAACCTATAGAGTTAATTTCCAGTTGGTTTCCGGCACAATACGGTTTTCAGGTTTTGCTAACTTTAATGCCAATCTACCATGACAGCTGCACTGAGTGTGTTTTTACCCCAGTCAGCCCTTGAACTTACTAAAGGCTGCTTGATCCAAAGTCAACAGTGCATGTCTTGTATTTGTATCAGTGTCATCCAGGCAGAGAAACAATGGTCCTGAACACTGCATTTTATAGAAACCAAAAGAGCTCCTGCTACACCATCTGCCTTTGAAGACTAAAGAAGCTTTTCGTTACTGGCGCAATGCTCCACAGCTATTCACCAATCAGAGAACTTAATTAGTTTTACAGTGTATGTTAATCCATCCTCAGGCTGTTGTACGGATTTCAGTGGCAAGTGGAAAATCATCTATAATGATGCCACACCTTACAAATCAGGCAAAGGCTGCAATGCTGGCTGTAGAGACCTTTACAGAGCTATAGCAAATCTGACAGAGTAGTGTCCATGGACATTCTTCAACACTTTATAATTATAAATGCCCAAATTCTCCCTAGAATATTGAGTTATTGCCATGCAGACAGCTGATGAGAATAGACATTACAGCCAATTGCTATAGAACTTCAAAAAAAAATTCTAAATATTCCTTTGTAACGCGAACTGTAATAAATTCTTCCCAGTAAATCATGCACACATTTAACGGTGTCTCTTACTTATCTGGAACATATTACCACACGAATCACTTCCAGGTTCGGTTAACAAACGGTATAACCCCGTCA
>JAEMPF020018390.1:0-10156 GCA_022496165.2 Catalaphyllia jardinei | reverse complement strand
CAAATTACTGTCAATTACATCATCTAATTTACTTGTCACTGGTTTGAATACCTTTTCGAATGATGATTGGCTTGTCTCCTGACCGATTTTATGCTGTGTGATTAGATCATGGACGTAATTAATTTTATTCCCTAATTTAGTTTTACTTTTTGCAAGTTCTTTCCATTTAAGCAAACTCATTTTTGTTATATTATTACGTTATATAAAAATGATAAATCATATACAAAAAACAACGTTTAACACCGTGTTAAACACCATGTTAAACACCGTGTTAAACACCATGTTGAACACCATGTTGAATTAATATACCAATATAATATAATGAGAATACCGAATTATGATGTTAAAGACGATGTGGTCTCAAACTTTAGACAACTATATGATTTCATGCCTCATCAATGTTTTCGAATGCTGATTTGCGGTCCAAGTGGTTCGGGGAAAACAAACACATTAATGCATATGATCTACAATCTGCTTTATTTTGATAAAGTTTATCTGTATGCTAAAAATTTAGAACAGTCCAAGTATCAGAATCTCATGGATGTCTTTCAACCAATAAGCGATGATGTTGGTTATGATGTTATTGAAGCAAGAAATGATGAAATTATTCCAGTTCAAGATCTTGACTCTGACTCACAAAAAATCGTCATTTTTGATGATTATGTATGTGATAAAAACCAAAAACCATTAATCGACTATTTTATACGAGGACGGCATAAAAATTGCAGTGTGATTTATCTGAGTCAAAGTTATTATAAGACGCCAAAAGACATCAGATTGAACTGTTCTCACTTCTCCATTTATGAGTTTCCAAGTGCTAATGAGAAGAGTTTAATTTGTCGTGAAAACAGTATTTTAAAAGAATCATATGAAAAAGCAACTAAGGAACCATATTCCTTTGTTTATATCGATAAGCCACGAAAATTCACCACTAAAAATTTCAATGAAAAAATATAATCTATTAATATAAGATAATTTGGTTTTATCAACTGAGTTGATAATGTGAATTAGCCACCGTAAAGAGATTCAATCTATTAATATAAATGAGTTATTCAAACGGACTTTTACCTTCATCATCATCAGCCATTGGTAAACGTGGACTACCTGGGTTGCCTGGTGTTGGATTCAATTTAACAGATGATGGTAATTATGATATTGAAGGGAAGCTATTAACTAATATTGGTGAGTCTACTGACGACAATGATGCAGTTAGTTTAAAAGTGTTGAAAGAACATACTAAAGTCAGTCAAAATAGTTATCATTTACAACCAAGCTTTCGATTTTATAAAGACTTTGGTGACAAGAGTCAATTAACTGTAAAACAACCACCAAATACATCACCAGACCATTTCTTTCAAAATCATAAAGCGCATAATGATGCATATATAATTGAGAAAGAAGGTTATGATACTGGTTTTGGTGGGCAAGCTTGGTCTAGTATAAAAATGAAAGGTAATCAATTAGAGAGTGGTACTTATACCTCTGTTTTGTGAAATATTTGTTATTGGTGATGCTGGTGGTTTTCTTGTTGATGATACAATAATTTTCAATGTCTATGTTGATAGTCATTTCGTCATGAAAACATTTGACAGTGATAAAATTGATGGTAAATACACCAAATCAATCATTCAATTCACAACTGATGGAAGAGCTGGAGTAGATGATGGGATAAGATTTCAACTCAGATATTATGGTTCTCAATACAATAAAAACATTAAATTTCTGTTTTATTCAAGAGTGGTGAAGGGTAAATACTCAACAACTTTCGACCATACTATTTTTAATGTCCGTGATGTTGTTGATAATCATATAATTCTCTACTTTGAGAATTTAAATCTCAATGGCAATCTTATTGATGGTTTAGGGGATCCTGTAGCATACGATAATGCTGCTAATAAGAAGTACGTTGACACTGAAATAGCAAAAGTCCATATAGATACTACACCATTACTTCCCAGAGATGGTAGTAGAAAAATGACTGGTGATTTAGATATGGATAAAAATCACATTCTATCTGTGGAAAATTTAGATGATCATAAGGTTGATGATGCTTTGGAAGTTAGAGCTAGAGATTTGAGAAGCGTTGTTAACAAAGGATATCTAAATGAAAATTTTCTCAAAATGGTGGACAAAGACGGTAAAGAATATTATGATCTCAAACAGAATATAATAAAAAACTGTGAACCTTACTATGATGGACTTTTTGATGATAACAGTTTAGTCAGCAAAGCATTTGTCGATTCTCAAATTGCTGAAATACCACATACTGCAAATACAGACAAATTTATTAATGTTGATGGCACAGTAGCGATGAATGCAGATTTTAATGTTGGTGGACATTTCATTGATAATGTTAAAACAATTGTTGAAGACGATGGAGAAAATCCAAATTATGAACAAATAAAACATAAAGCTGTTAATTTTGAACTTTTAAAAAGTACACGAGACTATTTAGTCCGTTTCATTTCTGAGATAGATTACTTATTAACAGATGGAAGTGAAGCAATGACTGGAAATTTAGATATGGGAAATCAAAATATAATTAATTTGAAAGAAGCAGAAGATCACCAAGCCACACATGCTGCTAATGTAAAATTTGTCGCTAATGCAATTATTGATAATAATACAGTTATAAATGGTATAATTGATAAGAAAATTAAAGAATCAGAAGAGAATTCAATTGAGTCCATTGAAAAAGAAAATGTATTCAAAAGAGTGATGGATAATGATGAGTTCAAAGAAGATGATGATGATATTCATAAAATTGGAGTTCAGAATAAAGATTTTCATTCAGTGAATAAAAAGACTTATGAATTCAAGATTGATTTTGATTCAGATATTGGTTATTACAGCACCAGATTGTCAATTGATTTGGTATATTTACCAAAAGGCTCTTACACAATGGTTTATGAAATGTATGTTGAAGATGGTATTACAATTGATGAGATAAATGCATCAAGTGGAACTCTCTCTGTGGGAAAGATCAATTCCAGAATAGATGGAACTAAGACAAGTAGTATTATCCATTTTTCTAAATACGTTTTAAATCCCAGTTTTGATGATTTAGATATTGACATTAGATTAAAAGGTAAGACCAATCCTCAGACTACTATTTTTGTTATCGTTTATGGTGTCGCTGGTACTCAAAATGATGTTGAACTATTAGTTTGGGACAGGTTTTATTATATTGAAAATCAAAAAGTTCATTTTGAAGCTGACATTGATATGGGTAAGAAGCAAATTAAAAACCTCAGAGATGGAAATGAAGATAGTGATGCCATCAATTTCAAACAGTTAAATGATACTAAAACATCCTTTCAAACTTCTGTTGGTAATTTACAAAGTTCCATACAAACAATTCATTCAGATTTACAAACACAATTCAACAAAAATAGTGATTTAACTAAAGTTATATATAGAAATTTAATAAGAAATGATTCAAAATTATTATTAATAAAAGATCTTTATTTTCCTGATTCTATTAAAGGTAGAACTGAAAATAATTTTTCATATCAAACAAATAGTGATAACAGCGGAGATGTGACTTTTTATTTGACCTTCAAACATAAAAAGACTACAAATGATAGCATGTTAATAACTTTACATTGGGAAGGTGGTATTCCTTCTATTCATATTTTCATCAGTAAAGATAGAGTAGTAGTTTCAAAAAATCCATTAATTGATGAGCCGAGTTTAAAAACAATTAATATTCCAAATAATGCTAAAGGGAAACAATTATATTTTTTGGTTATGAAAATTATTTTTAGCGGCCTCTCTAAAGCAACCACTATAACTTATGATGGTGTTCAAAATAATGATGAAAATTTTAGTATAATATATGTGTCAGATTCCCCTTTCACTATTCAGAGAGGTTTAATAACCAAAAATATCTATAATTTGAGTAGTGATGCTTATGGAGATATCAAAGAATACGAAAAGATTCAAGGAACAATAATATAAACAATATGTATATGAAAGAGTCGGGAAAAAGCATATTCAACTGGAATCACATTTCAGATGAATTAACAGAAGAACAGGTTGAAGAATTAAAATCTTACTACCGCGCATATCATAAAAAGTGTTTTGCTTACAAGCTGACATTGAAACGTTTCAAGGAATGGAAATTATTAGGCAACTCATTGTCCATCATATTTGCATCTGGAGGTTTAGCAAGTAGTATTGCAACTGGTGGCATCAGTTTGATTGCAATCAGTACAGCAGCACTTTTGATTCAGGGTTGGATGAAGCATAAAAACCTTGATCTTAAGATCCAAAATTGTACTTACGCTTACCAAAGCTATCAACGTCTTCTAAATGAGATAAAGGATATGATGAGAAGTGGACATTACAATTCATGTCTTCATAATACAATGAAGAACATTGATGATTATGTGACAGACAACAGTCCTATTATTGATAAGTATCTTTGTAAATACGATGAAAAATTCACTTGTTAATTATCAACTGGATTCTATCACCAATTAATGATTGAACCTTTTTCCAAAATTGTTTATAATATCTGATTGTCCTCTTCGACTTTGTTACTTGGATATCTTTGTAAGGAAGCCCGAGCATTTTAAATAATTGCTTTATAATAAATTTAATACTAATCATTCGTTTACGCTTATCATTAACTTTATTTAAAACGTTGTCAATTTCAATAAATACTTCCTGAATCTGATCCCTTTGTTGAGGAGTCAATTGGATATTATTCTTAATATAGATATTATCTAACACATTCTTAATATGATATTCTCGATGATATACTGATTTTTGTCGTATCAAATACATTTTGTTATAAAAGTTAATGTCCTCATTAAAAAAAACATAACCATTAACTAAACCACAATTCAAACAAGTATTCATACCATTTATAATTTCTAAATCCTTTTTATCGCAACATTTTTCAACTTCTTTACTAAATATTGTTAATTGTTTACAACAAAATGGACACATGATTTCATTATTATTAATAAATTCATCATGAATAACAGTGTTGCAAGTCATCTTATATTATTATATGAGATTAGATTTAATACTATCCCAATTTACTTCAAATCTCAACTTTTGTTTTATTGGAAAAAATTGTTAACTTTTCACGGTCATCTCATAAGTTCCACAATCCTGAATATGTTTCAATATACATTTATACATCAAACAAAACTCACCGCCGCACTGACATTTTATATAACATGTTTTGCATTTCTCTTTACAAATATCACATTTTTTTGTTTTAAACAGATTCATTATATATTATAAATAGAAAATAATTTATATTTTTCCCAATAATTTTCAAGGTTTTGGTGTCCAGACTGATGTCCCGGGTTTAGGTCTGTCTCCACATTTGATTTCAATATTTTATTCCTATATTTGATTTAAGGTTTGGTTTAGTATTTGGTTTTTATTATTTAGTATTTGGTTTTTATTATTTAGTTTTTCCAGCAGTTGATTAATTGTTGGAAAAATAGTTTAGAAATATACTATAAAAACTAATATACAAAAAGTGAAGCAGTCGGCAGAAACAAATATTGAAAAAAATCATTTTGATTTTTGAGAAAAAATAAATATTGAAAATGTGCTCGTACCCCCAACTACTATACTACTTAATGCCATTCTCAAGGTTGCACCTAAAAAGGGTTTTGTGATGCCTGGACATAAGTATACAGGGCCTGGAAACCCTCTTGAAGAGCAACTGAGGTATGATCCTAATACTGGTCAGATACTTGAGACATATCAACAACCAACAGGTAGAACAGATGCAGTCAGTATGCAGCATGATGTTGACTACTCAGTTTGTGGTAATAAACCAAAAGGTGATCAAGTAAAATGTAAGAATGAGGCTGGTCGTAAGATGGTCAAAGCTCTCGATGCAATTACTTGGAAAGATTGACAATGGGGACATGCAATAGCTCGCAACGCTATAGCAGCTAAGTCAAAATTGGGTATGGGTGTGAAGCCAAAAAACGGGAAAAGCCGTCGAGTGAGGAAAACTGGCAAGAAAAATTAGCAGATGAGTTACATACACCCATAAAACGCAACTTCACTCGGCAGCGTGTAATCACAAATCATATCGATGAAATATGGGCAAGTGATCTAGTTGAAATGCAACAGTTCAGTAAATGGAATAAGGGTTACCGATATCTTCTTATGGTTATTGATGTATTCAGTAAATATGGTTGGATCGTTCCATTGAAAGATAAGAAAGGTGAATCTGTCACTGAAGCATTCAAAACAATATTCAAGGAAGGTAGAAAACCACAATATCTATGGGTTGACAAGGGAAAAGAGTTCTATAACAAACATGTGAAAGACCTATTAGAGAAAAATGGGATACAAATGTGTACTCAACTGAGAATGAAGAGAAGTCATCAGTAGTTGAAAGATGGAATAGGACAATTAAATCCAAAATGTGGAAACAGTTCACAGTTCAAGGTAATACGATGTATCTAGACATGTTGCCAGAACTAGTAAAACAATACAACAACACAAAACATTCAAGCATAAAAATGACACCGGTTGAGGCTTCAAAGAAAAAGAATGAGGGTACAGTTTACTTCAATCTATATGGTGATATAGAAACATCAAAACAGAAACCAAAATTTAAAATAGATGGTAAGGTCCGAATATCTAAGTACAAACGGAATGTGTTTAATAAGGGTTATACACCAAACTGGACAGAAGAAGTGTTTACAGTTGATAAGATCCAATACACTAATCCAATCACATACAAAATAAAGGATCTCAGAGGTGAAGATATTCAAGGGGGTTTCTATGAACCCGAATTATTAAAAGCCACGCAGGATGTATTCCGCATTGATAAAGTCATTCGGAGGAACTATAAGAAGAAACAAGCTTTAGTTAAATGGAAGGGATATAGTGATGATTTTAATAGTTGGATTCCAATGAAGGATTTAAACGCACTATAAAATATTATAAGAATAAATAAATATATAGTATATACAATGGTAAGACCAAAAAATATTCATACACCAATCAAACATTTCAGTGAAGAAGAAAGAAAGCAACCAATCACACAAAGCAAGACCCAGTACATGGTGAATAAAGAATGGCAATGTCCTGCATGTGGAAATAGGAATTACACATTAGCCGGGAAATGGAACCATCTAAATACAAAGAAACACATGAAAAATGCCCAAGCCATAAAGGATCAATAAATATATAAAAAATAATATTCAAAAATCATAATCAAAAATAATCAAAAATTGTTTCACTTTTCAATATTTTAGAGGCTCAATCACTTTTTTCACCTCAAAGCTCAACAGATGGAATATCGTCTTATAAAAACTATAAAATCATTCTCAACAGATGGAGTATCGTCTTGGAAAAATTATTCTCAAACAAATTTATAATTTAAACGCACTACAAATTGACAAAAAATTATATAAAAAAAATTATATAAACATAGTATATGGAATGAAAAAAATCTCAACATATAGTATGAACACATATAATCTCTCAAAACTAACCAAATCTCAACTTATCAACTTATTGTTGAAGCAAAATGAGAAAATAAAACTGTTGTTTCAGCAAAATATGAAACAGCAGTCGAGAAAGCCAATCCCAGCTCCCAGAAAAAAATGTAAAGCAGATGGTGCAGGATTATGAAGACAACATCATTCCTCCACCATTGGAATTCAGCGATGATTACAAACCAATTCCAGCTCCAAGGAAGAATGTAAAACGATGGTACAGGATTATGAAGACAACATAATTCAACCACCATTGGAATTTTGGGATGATTACAAACCAATCCCATTACCAAGAACGAAAAGCCAGTCCCATTACTAAGGACCAAGATAGAGGAAACTGCTAAAGCCCTGAAGGGCTATACAAAGTCTTTTGAAATTAGCATAAAAAATAACAAAGACCCGCTTGAACAAGAGAAAAGCAATTGAATATCATATTGTGAGTATGCTCAAATCTATGAAAGGTCTAAAATTTGTTGAAACGCTCAAAGTGACATTCAAAAAATCAACAAAAGATGAAACAGTGTACAAAACAGCTTACTTCAATAGTAAACCTCTAACCATCATCAATAACACACAAAACCCTGAAGCGTTACAATTATCAAAACAGCAAATCTTAAACATGATAGCTCAATGGATATCTGAAGGTTCTGGTTAGACTATTGAATCTGTTGACAATCATCTTAATATTGTACAATATCAACCAATGAAAGGCTCTTCATATATCAAACTTCCACAAGAACTTAGAAACAGTGCGAAGGGATTGGTTAATATGAAAAATGAGGATAATGAATGCTTCAGATGGTGCCACATCAGGCGCTTAAATCCTCAAGATAAAAACCCACAGAGGATTAAAAAATCTGATGAAGAATACATCAATAAATTGGATTACTCTGGAATTGAATTCCCAGTAACCACAAAGCATTATAATAAAATTGAAAAGCAAAATGAGATCAATATTAATGTATATGGATATGAAAACCAACAACCATATCCCATCTTTGTTTCAAAAGAAAAATATGACAGACAATGAATTTATTATTGATAACTGAAAATGATAATAAACATTACATACTCATCGAAGATTTTGATAAGTTTATGTACAACAAAACAAAACACAAAGAAAGAAAGCACTTCTGTATGCATTGTCTTCAGTGTTTCAGCTCTGAAAGAGTCTTGAACAATCAAAGAGACAATTGTATTCAAGTCAATGGAGCACAAGCAGTAAAAATGCCTGACGAAGATAACAATATCCTAAAATACAATAATCATAGTAAACAACAGCCTGTACCATTTGCGATCTACGCTGACTTTGAGGCTATAACAGAAAAGATATCTGGTTGTCAACCCAATGACAACAAATCATTTATAGAAGCATACCAGAAGCATACAGACTGTGGATATGGTTACAAGGTTGTCTGTTGCTATGACGATAAATACAGCAAACCTGCTAAAACGTATAGAGGTGAAAAGGCTGTTTACAAATTCATGGAAGCTATGTTGGAAGAAGTCAAATATTGTAAGAGTGATGAAAAAAGAATTCAATAAACCATTGAGAATGACGAAAGATGATGAAGAGAAATTTCAAGAAGCTGAAGAATGTCATATTTGCGATAAAAAATATACTGATAAAGATATTCGAGTTCGAGACCACTGTCATATCCCCGGTAAATATAGACGATCCGCTCATCAAGATTGTAATTTGAAACTCAGAGTAAACCCAGAAGAAGTAAAATACCTGTTATATTTCATAATCTCCGTGGGTATGACTCTCATTTTATAATGCAAGAGATCGGAGCCATTGTTAAGAAACACACATACACAAATAAGAAAGGTGAAAAATGTCAAATGAACATCAATGCTATACCTAACAACATGGAAAAATATATGGCTTTCATGCTTGGCAATCATCTGACCTTCATTGATAGTTTCCAGTTCATGAGCTCTAGTCTAGAAAAACTAGTGAGTAATATACCAAGAGAATCGTTGAAATACACCTCTGAAGTATTTGAAGGTCGAGAGCTTGATCTGATGGCCAGAAAAGGAGTTTACCCATACGATTATATGGACAGTTTTGAAAAGTTCAAAGAAAAACTTCCAGCAAAAGACAAGACAAGACAAAATTTATTTTACTCAGCTCAGGACACTTAGGTTAAAATTGCAAAGACAACTAAACACAGTACAGCTAAAGAATAAAAGAAAAAAGAAAAATGTGACAATAAACTAGGGAGCTAGTTGGGATCATCCAAATAGCAAAGGTTAATCTAGTGGATGACCCCACAATAGAATACAGTACAGACAAAATTAGGATTATATATATGTCTGGATTTATGAAAACGATGCTAGAGAAATTGAAATGGCGCGCCAAGCGGGCGTTTTTTTCTCGCCAGAAACTATCTCCAAGGTTGACGATATAAAAATTAAAAGGAAAGTCAGTCTTTTTTCTCCTTCTCCACCCGTTTATCTTACTTTTCTTGCCCTCTTTTCCATTTTTTTCCCCTTTACGTAGCTCTTATTTGGCCTAAAAGAGCAGTCAAAAATGGTGCTAAAGAATTGAAATCGCTCGCCAAGCAAACGTTTTTTTCTCGCCAGAAACTATCTCCAAAGTCGACGATATAAAAATTAAAAGGAAAGTCAGTCTTTTTTCTCCTTCTCCACCCGTTTATCTT
>JAEMPF020018389.1:2500-10158 GCA_022496165.2 Catalaphyllia jardinei | reverse complement strand
ATGAAATGTACCATTTTTTCTTTTTACATTTTGTTTTTACATGGGCGTGGGTCATGGCTTGAATTGACACACGCGAGCGGGCTCAAGTGCCACTACCCTGGTCCCAGTTTTGAGGGTTGTCCAATACACACAAACAGACTCCAATGGAATAATATTTATTCCATTGGTATTCCATTGGTGAAATACATCTTATCACGGGGACTTACAAAACCGATTGGTACGATTGGTACCAATAGAATTACATTAATTCCATTGGTGAAATGCATCTCATTACGGGGACTTAGAATATTTCCGTTGGCTTCAGTCTGAGAGGGGTGCATTCTACTTGTCCATTGGATCGATTGGTACGATTGGTGCCAGTGGAATAACATATATGCCATTGGTATTTCATGGGTGAAATGCATGTCATTACGGGGATTTAGAATATTTCCGTTGCCTTCAGGCTGAGTGGGGGGTGCATTCTACTTGTCCATCGGACCGATTGGTACGATTGGTACCAATGGAATAGCATTTATGCAATTGGTATTCCATTGGTGAGATGCATCTCATTATGGGGACTTCAATTATTTCCGTTGGCTTCAGGCTGAGTGGGGGTGCATTCTACTTGTCCATTGGACCTATTGGTACGATTGGTACCAATGGAATAACATATATTCCATTGGTATTCCATTGGTGAAATGCATCTCATACATTGTATATTTATCGTGTGTTTGCGCTCGCAAGCTTGAGAACAAAGAATATTTCTTGTATTTAGGGTTTGTTTGGACTCGCGAGCTTCAAGAACAAGGAATATACATTGTCTTCAGCGTCTGCTTGGGCTCGAAAGCTTTAAGAACAAAGAATATACATTGTATTTAGCGTTTAATTGGGCCCGCAAGCTTTAAGAACGAAGACTATATATTTTATTTAGCGTGTGTTTGGGCTCGCACGCTGTAAGAACGAAGAATTTACATGGTATTTAGCGTTTTTTGGGGCTCACACGCTTCAAGAACGAGCCAAATATACATTGTATTTAGAGTTTGTTTGGGATCGGACGCTTTAAGAACGAAGAATATACATCGTATTTAGCGTGTGTTTAAGCTTGCACGCTTTAAGAACCAAGATTATATATTTTATTTAGCGTTTTTTTTGGGCTCGCACGCTTTAAGAACGAAAAATATACATTGTATTTAGCGTTTGTTTTGGGCTCGCACGTTTAAAGAACGAAGAATATACATTGTATTTAGCGTGTGTTTGAGCTCGCAGTCGCTTCAAGAAAGAAGAATATACATTGTGTTTAGCCCGTGTGTTTGGGCTCGCACGCTTTGAGAACGAAGAATATACATTGTATTTAGCGTGTGTTTGAGCTCGCAGTTACTTCAAGAACGAAGAATATACATTGTAGTTAGCGTGTGTTTGGGCTCGGAAGTTTTCATCGCATGAGTGAGCGAGAGAGCCGCGAAGCGGCGAGAACGAAAAAGCCTCTGGTTACCTTGGACTTGAATCTCACTTTCATGCAGACGCCAGCTGTCAAACGCATCAATTTGATAATTCAAAAAGAGACCAATGGAAGCTTAGCAATCACGTGCTTATCAGCCGCTAATGTTTCCACTCGGGTGGTGAAGAGTGGTATCTTTTGACCTACTTGGCCGGGGTCAATGTGCGTGTTTGCGAGAATGTTTTAATCCGCAACGGTCGAGAAGGTTCTCCTGTTAAACATATTACGAAGCAAGTATCTCCACTTTTCATTTTGTAGGAAGGCCTCGGGACTTCCGAATAGAAAGGCATAAGCTTCTTTGAGTAGATGGTGCTCGTCGACGTCTTCGTTGAAATGCGACGGTTTTGCAGTTCGCGAATATGAGAGTCGACCACCAGAAACTTCAAGTACACAACCAATATGGCACGGCGAGGGTATGAATAGCCTGTCAGGTACAAGTATTTGCAATTGCCGACATCAGGGATCAACCGCATTGTAATAAATTGACTTTCTATTTCCGGTTGGCAGAATGGCAAACACATCTTTGCGATTTATGACTGCGAGCAAGGCTGTGATAATATTCCTTCGAAGGCACTGTCAGAAACAAAATCAATGTAGAACACAAACGAATGTTGAACGTTTATATAAACTGAGAACTGCAGTACTTTGCAAACAAACTCTTTCCCTGGTAGAGATCGATATAGGCAAATGTTTACACACAAGAAATGCAGTAAGAAATATCCCCACCGTCCCCTCGGTATTGCCAATCAAACAGACCAATCGTATTTATTTGCGTGTTTGTAAATATATCAACCAATCCGAGCGTCTGCATGAAAGTGAGATTCAAGTCTAAGGTAACCAGAGGTTTTTTCGTTCTCGCCGCTTCGCGGCTCTCTCGCAGCTCACTCATGCGATGAAAAATCAGGAAAAACCTCTGGGACCAGGGTAAAGTGCCACGTGCGTGTACCACAAACATGCGCGCGTGCCACACACACACACAAACAAACCTGAGTTCCCTGAGCGCTGACATGCAACAACGCATACGGTAATAATTGGCCAAATAACGAATCAAAATTAATATACGGGCAGACTACGACTGTTGTATGATCATTTTCTCTCAGTGTGATTCGAGAGTCGGAAATTGCGAGGTTAGGGCGCGACAGTTGAGACAAATACTTAAAAATATATACGGATTTCCACTTCAAATGAGTATCATTATCAGTATCGTTTAATACGCAAACTGAAAAGAATGTGCAAACATAATAGGTTTGGACCAGGAGTCCATCACTAGTAGCCCGCAACTACCCCATATTCCTCTCACGTCATTTTCACAGAGCGATCTATTTTTAGTTTGAACCTGTCTCGAATTCAGATCCCCATAGAAAGCTCAGTGACCAATTGCAATCAAGAGCAGGCTCCTGGTTTGGACTTAATTCTTTTTTCGTTACGAATATAGCCTGTTCAAGGTCAGTTGGGACAATCGAAAACGCGGGCGGGTACATTGGAAAAGGTGAGGCCGGGGTCGCGCAGGGTTGGAAAACATGGGGTCTGGTGGAAAACACGAGGTCTAAGCGAAAGATCACACAGGGCAATTTCTTTTTCGCCAAAATATGAATTTTGATAAGTGAATCAAGATGGTGAATTTTTGGATTCCTATTAGGGGAGAACGAAGAGGGACTGTCGGTAAAGTTCCCCGGAAAATTTTAAAATTGCTGGTTGCCAAAGATGCGATTTTAGGCATTTTTTGGGGCGAAGTGTTACGGAAAATGAGTCCACGTTTATGATCATAAAATTAGATGTAACAAAAAGCGCTGTGGCAACTTTTGGCCTCTGAATTATGGCTGATTTTAGTCATCCTCGAAATCTAATGATTACCGGCCCAAATCCTCCACCCCAGTGCCAAAATATAGTTATAAACCTGGAATCTGATCACTTATAAATAGCTAGTGAGGTTCAAGTCGAGAGTTAAACCGTAAAAGGATAACATTTTGACTTCTCTACAACAAAATGTTTGTAAACTCTTGTGTCAGGAGACACCAAAAACGAAATCGATTAAGGCAAGCAACTACAGTACTGTGCAGAGTTCTGTCTCCTTTAAAAGAACACCAGAATTTATTTTGGAAATGGCATGTCAAGGTTACTGTAGTTTCTCGATTAATAACCCTCAATAACCCTTAGCTAAGTTTTGTTCAAATTTGGCCCGGCTGTCCCACGCATATTTTATTTGTTTTTTTAAATTCTGTTCCCATTTCTCCCTACTTACAGGTAAATGGCTTTTAATCGAGCAAATGCATATGCAGCAACTATCCATTTTCTTGGTTAAAGATACTAAGCAAAACAATCTTTATAATTTCAAAGGTTTAAAGATAAAAAGGTTTAAGGGTAAAAAAGAAATCCACGCGAGTTACGTCGAAAATACAACAGACTCTTGAATCTTTTTTTTTTGTTCTCACGAAATGTTTGAGAATCATATCGCCTTTCACGCCGAGATGTTTGAATTGTTGAATTGTGGTTCCCCCGGACTCCATATTTCTCACCAGACCCCGTTTTTGCCACACAGCCCCGGCCCTGCGTTTTCCATATAGCCTTGCCGCCTGATATGCTATTCCTGACGGATTCTCTTGACGCTATATTAACTATTTGACTCCCAGAGCTTTTTGCCAAAAACACATTTTACACACTTAGCCGTTCCTGAAAAATTCGTCCAGTTTCACCGGTCCCGGGTAAACGCAAGGTAGAACCGTGCAAGTTTATGTCCGTGCAAAAATTTCCGGACCCGTGTAAACGGAGCCTAAGAGATAACAAAAGGCCTATGAGGACGAGAATGGTGATGGGATATTTCGCCCCGAGTATTTCCGTGATCATGAATAGTTTAGGCTCCATTGGGCCGATCACTCCGATCTGGGCATCATTGCAAAGATCTTTTCTTCCTGCAGAGCTTTAGTGTAGAAGTTAAAAAAAGGCAAATGAACTGAATCTTGAATCGTGGATCTTGAATCTTGTTACCAATTTTGGTTTAAGTGATGACGTCAGGAGTGGAAAAACGGCCAAGGCTCGTCACGGGCGGTTAAGGGCGGTACGGGAGTCATGGATTAAAACAGGGCGTATATACGCCCTGGGTAAAAATTATAAAGGGCGCGTTTCATTCGACCAAAATTTCCGGTTTGAATCAACAAAATTTTCGTCTGTCGAATGGAACAGTATTTTCCACCAGGCCGGGCCGATCTCGTTCCATTCCCGCTTAGGCGAAATTTGCGCGCCAAGATTCACTCGACCAAATGCTAAAGGATAATGATGAAGTGGCTGTCTTCGAATTCAGTACAGTAAGCCGCTTGATGCGAAGAAATTTAACACGCATTAAAAGTTAACTCTCTCGATATATTAATATTTACGTGATCGACTCAAGAATTATTTCCTTGAGCTAAGAAACTTGCGAAAATTTACGATTACGCAAACCAGGCAATTACCCGCAGAAAATTATAAAGGGCGCGTTCCATTCGACCAAACTTTCCGGTTTGAATCAACAAAATTTGGCTGCCTTCAGTGCTGTAAGTCGCTTGATGCGAAGAAATTTAACACGCAGTAAGTTAACTCTTCCGAGATATAAATATTTACGTGATCGACTCAAGAATTATTTCCTTGAGGAAGAAACTTGGTAAAATTTCTCGGGGCGAATTATACAAACCAGGCAATTACCCGAAGAAAATCTGGAATAACCAGCCAAAAATTTTCCAGGAAAGCAGATCCTAACGTTCTAGTGGAGGATAGCAATCAATGAAATGCTCCAACTGTGGCAGATCGTCTTCAGCCATTCAGTGCAATGTCAACTCGCCGCCTTACTGTAGCTGTTCACGACAAGAGGAAGAGCAACTTTTTCTTATGTATATACATATTTTCTTGTTGACCTAATCTAATCTAATGAATTTACCTATTATATGTATTTTCTTGGCTTTAATTTTACAAAATTTCTTAATCCTTCGGAGATATTAGCATATCAGTTTGAAGTTCAGATATCCGTTGACAAATTGCATGCCTTGCCTAATCCACCCAAGTTACCTCGCGCTGTCTTGAAAGATCTACTTGTTTTTGCCTCCAAGAGGAGCCATTTTGTGTTTGATGGCCAGTACTATGATCAGGTTGACGGAGTTGCCATGGGCTCTCCTTTAGGTCCGATTTTGGCAAATATCTTCATGTGCCATTTTGAGGAGAAGTGGGTAAGTCGGCAGACGGCATCCTTTTTTCAGAAACTTATTACACCTTTTTCGAGTAGAGCCTCCTCGTGTACAACGTTTGGATGCAGGAGACCACGCAACGAATAATTCAACTGCTTGGCTTGTTATTGCCGGATCTCTTAATCAAGAAATGCTCGCACCAGACGTCACTCTAAGTGTTATAAAACCAAATTCATGGCAAGGTTGGTACTACGGCAGAAGGGCAAAATTTATTGGCCAATATTTCAACTAGCAGAGCTAGTCTTCTTCAGGGCCAGTACTTGATACAGGAAAGGTAACGGCTCTAAAATTTGAATTTAGATGATATACAATGGCAGTTAATATTTAAGAAATAGAAAACAGGTACCGTGTTTGTATCGAGTTATACAAACACGAGTGGAAGTTTGGGAGAACGAGAAATGCTGTGGGAACACGAGCCGCAGGCGAGTGTTTCCACAGCTTTTTCGAGTTCTCCCAAACTTTCACGAGTGTTTGTATAACTCGATACAAACACGGAGTACATGTTTTCTATTTCTTTTAGAAAACACCACGACGAGAAAAAGGAAAACAACTTGTAAACTTTGATTAACAAAATGTAAATTCTCTTTGCTCGCGCCATCACTACGTCAACAGCGCGCGCTAGTTCTGTGTCTCCATCGAGTTATACAAACAGGATTTTAAACCAATCAGCGCGCGTGCTTTCTAAGGACTGTTTTCTAAATAACTAATGAAAGTAACATGAACAGTGATATATAAGGTTACAAATATAGATAAAGGTATTCAACACTGAAAACAAGATAAACAGTCAACCTTCATTTCGGCGGTTCATTCCATTCGGTTCTAGCGTTTGGCCTCTGTGTATCAGATAGGCCTCCCTTGCTTTCCTGCGTGAGGTATTAGGTGATGGTTGTAGCTCGAATGGAATGAGTGTCATGTCTTCGATAGAGTGATCAGGTAGGTTAAAATGTGTTGGTACTGCTGCTTAAGCGTTGGCGTGACTTGGATTGTTCGTAGCTTGTCTGTGCTCTGTGAATCGTTCTCCAAGTGTACGTTTAGTTTCTTCTATGTATTGTTTCTTACATCGTTTGCATTCTATCATATAAATCAGCTTCGTAGATGTGTATGTAGTGTGTATTCCCATATTTTTAAAGGTCTCTCGACTAAGCAAGACGATAAAAAGCGCCACAACTGCGTGTGCGACAACAAATATAAACATTGTCGAATTTTATGGCCGTTTATTTATGCTCGCTGTGTTACTGGAAATATTTTACAAAACAACTCAAAAGGACACTGGGAAGTTAAATCATTTCTTTAGCAGCAGAAGGAACGTAAAATAACGGTGAGTCATTGTTTCCTCTATTAAACTGTTTACTTCCAAAGAATAACCTTGTGATTTGCGTAAAATTAAACTCGCTTACATGCCGTAACATTTTATTTTATTCACGGGGAACATTCCCAGAGCTATAATTTTTCTGGTGAAAAAAAGAATAACCAAGGTTTCCTAAAATGTAAATATTTCGACCAAATGATATATACCAGAGGCCATTTAATACTAGTCATACGGTTGGCCTTTCTTTGTTCCTTGCCAAGAGACACAAATAGCGGCTGTACAAATGCCCTTCGTTAAAAAGCTGCAAACAAAATTTCAAGAAAATTATTACACGATTTTAAAGTATAAGAATGAAATAACATTTGTGCCAAGTTTCGTTTAATAGGATTGTTTTTACGCCCCTGCTGTTTTCGCAAAGAAGCGTGAAATTTGAACATTTTAATCCGCGAAAACCCCCATTATATGCAAATTTCGAACTTTCCTAAATTTTGGCCGTAAAATAAATCGTCGAAACTTTAAACTAATTTTCTTTGAATAAGTTCACCCAGAGGTATGTTTTGGCGAAATAAAAGAAAAATCGATTTTTCGTCTGTGTCTTCCGATTCTCGACATTCTCAGAAAGTCGCTCTTGAGTTTTAATCAAGGAGCTCTTATGAGCCAA
>JAEMPF020000560.1:23650-42265 GCA_022496165.2 Catalaphyllia jardinei | reverse complement strand
GTGTTCATTGTTTTCTGTGTTCTACCAGCAAATGCATGATAAGAAGCCCAATAGCCCATTTCATGGTTAGCCAGTTAGCTTTGCTCATTTCCTTTACAATTTGCATTACAATAAAATCTAGCATATGTGCGAGGCAATTTAGGGCCATTTTGTAGGCTTAGCTTGAAATTGCCTCGCATCCACGTTGGATTAAATTGTAATATAAATGAGAAAAATTAACTGTGAAAAGGGCTACTGGCAGATTTCTAGAAAATCATGATGAATGTCTGCTAATTTATCACCTAACGAGATGGTTGAAATATACATACAGACCTGAATGACGGCCACTACAACTCCTATTAGACAAATAAGAATCAAGTTGTCTCTGAGTAAATCAAGTGTCTTTTGGTAACAACCCTGAAATGAAAATTGTTAAAGTAACTGTCACAGTAATTTTTCTTGGACAATTCTGTCCAAGGGGCAAAGGGGTACAATGAGGTTAACCCATGTGAAGCACCAACCCGTGAGACAAGGTCAGACTACAACACCGGGAACTATGTACTCTACTCTTTTTGACAAGTGTATGTTAACGTCCCCTGCTAGCCATATGCACTTTACGTCAATTTAACTGGTTACACATTAGTAAAAGACCACACCTAGAACCACACACTTCAGGGTTATAACACAATCAAATAAATTACAACATAAAAGAACAAGCCACATCCTGGTTGATTTGGGATTTGGAGATATTACTTTTGTGGCGGAAGGAAAACCGGAGAAAGTGGAGAAAACCCTTGAGGCAAGACAAGAACCAAGAACAAACTCAATAGTAGTAGGTAAAAACCAGAAGTTCCTTCACGATCTGACAGTCGACTACTCTGCGGGGTTATTCTCCTGGTTCTTTGGAAAAGAAAACAGCTCAGCCACCTGCTCCAACAATCAAGCCATCCACTTCACCATCTTGTGTCCACACATCTGACACTTTTGCTATTTGATGCCCATTCTGCTCTAATTTCACACCACTCTGAGGAAGCCCTTAGAATTACCAGATAGTTAGCTTTCATACTGCTTGTACGTATCAATTCTCTAGTCAAAATGATAGCAAGTTACGTAAAGCTTTTGACTCATTTTCCTTGGCCACTACCAGTGACTATAGACAGTCATCAATGCCATTTGGCTGCTTAATCATCTTTTTCTGTCCCTGAAGGTAAATTTAACATTACATTCTCAGGCCTTTAACTTTGGCATGAGATGGATGACTAAATTAAGACCTTCAACAATATTAATTGTACTTTCAATGAGAAAACAGTCCTAAGAAAGCACGCGCACTGATTGGTTAAAAATCCTGTTTGTATAACTCGATGGAGACAGAACTAGCGTGCGCTGTTGACGTGGTGATGGCGCAAGCAAACAGAATTTACATTTTGATAATCAAAGTTAACAAGTTGTTTTCCTTTTTCTCGTCGTGGTGTTTTCTAAAAGAAATAGAAACACATAATCCGTGTTTGTATTGAGTTATACAAACACTCGTGAAAGTTTGGCAGAACTCGAAAAAGCTGTTGAAACACTCGCCTGCGGCTCGTGTCCCCACAGCATTTCTCGTTCTCCCAAACTTCCACTCGCGTTTGTATAACTCAATACATACACGGTACATGTTTTCTATTTCTTAAATATGAAATTAAGTTTATTTGGAGTTTTATTAGCCTCTATAATTTAGACTTTGATGTCTGGATGTTTATGCAAATTGAGCCTAAATAAGACCTACTTTTGGGATTTGCAGGTCAAACAAAGCAAGCAAAACTTCTAGATACTAGCCAAGGTACTGGTAGGTTGAAATGTAAGGTTTACCTCAGTGTGGATTTTACTGGTATCTTTGCCACCTGGAATCACTCCACAACCTGTTTTCACTTCTTTGCAGCAGCTATCAGGAACAAAGGTGTGGTTTCCCTTGGTGAAAAGTGTCCTCTGCCAGTCTGTATAACCATTCACTCCACAGCATTTTTCCTGTAGTGATATCATAACAGTATAACATTCCCAGAGTCACAAGCCATGCACTGAGGCTTTTCACAATATCTTGAATAATCTGGGGCGATGCAAGTGTTGTACACCAAAATGTTACGGTTGAGGATGATAAGTCTAAACACTGAATGGGCACCTGACTTGTTGCTAAATCACTTGTCTTTCCCTCAGGTTTACCACATTAGCTACTTCTGTGGACTTATTTTTGTAATTGTTTTTCCAAATCCTTATTGTACAACATTCCCCATTCTCTGTTTATATATATTCCAAAACTGGAAATGCAATTGAAATGGAAAAAGCATTGCCATCTGTCTGTATGAACATACTAAGCTTCAAACATGTCAAAATATTACCCTAAGGTTACCATTATGCTTTTTGCATATCTGTATTTTGTTTTGGTTTACACGATAGTGAGGTTTCTATTACTTTCCAATGCTGTACAGCACACAATGTATCCTGGCCAAAACTGGGTCCTTAAATAAGCAAAATAATGGTTATGATGTACTTTTTCCTGCAGCAAGTCAAAAGCTTCGGTTACTCCTTTCTTGTCTGATTCACCATACTGACTCAGTGTCTCATTCAGATCCTTCTTCAATTCATCTTTGATCTGTTAATTTGAAATTTGTCAGGATATTTAACAATTTTTTACAGAAGTGGAGGTGAATAGTGGTGGGTATTTACCGCGAAGCAGCAAGGTAAATATCCACCACTTTAATTCTGCATGTAATTGTGAGTAGGGATTAAGCCAACCCTACAATCAGAGTTCCAGGGTAGGGTTGTTCAACGCCTGATTAAGCTAAACCCAAGATAAGGGAGAATTCTGATTTGAGTTCTGTAACTTTGCAGTGAGGTTTTCTTTTTGTATTGTTTGGCCTTCTGTTTGGATTTTGAATAATCTCAAACTACGCCAGGGGTCCATGACTCACAAGACTCACAAGCAGTGAAAACCATTTGCACAGAAAAAAATTATTCTTCGGTTAACTTTTAATCCTGGGTTAGCATTATTCAGCTTCCGCATAACCCAGTCATGAATGCAACAAATTAACCTGAAACGAGCCCGTGATCCAATTAGATACCAGTACTTGGTCAGTGGTCAACTTTAAAAAAACACAAGACCTTGCTGAGCTCTAAACCTGAGCCTGCAATATCATCACATGATACTCGTCAGCAGATACCTTGATTTGACCGGTGTCAATTGACCTAAACATGGATGTTTAATATATAAAGATATATGCTGTAAACCAGGACTGCATGGCTTGGTATTAGCTGAAGTAATTCGCTGCCATGTTGCGTGACATTGTCATCTTCACTGGGTGCATGCGCTCACAATCCAAGATGCTAGCCATGTTGACCATAAAAAAGAGTTGCAAAGGTTTCTATTTCTATGCATGCAGTCCTATTCCTATAGTTATGGTGCTCTGCTATATAATGGTCACAAAACAAATGACTGCTTATTTTCAAGATTCCACACACACACCTGAGACCTGTAAACAAAACCCAAGGCTGTCCCTGCAACTTCCACGCCAAAGATGAGCAACATCAAGGCAAAAAACTAAACAAAAGAAGAAAAAGACCACTCTTAATACATGTAAATCAAGACATGGAGTGTTACAACTGCTGTGAATAAAAGAGCAAACATCTATATAAGTGTTGTGCACAAATTCTAGACTCAAGTGTGACTTTGTGTGATTCCAAATCATGTCCATGTCCTTTCCATAAAAAAACATATACTTCTGAAAAGTCCAGTTTAGCTTCAGTTTCTTTTCACCTCTCCTCTCAGTTTATTTCGAATTATGATATTTCAAGGTTAGGGTGAGCATGGATATTTTCTGGTACCACTGACAGTGACTGTTTCTGGCTTGTGTTTGGCAGCGAACAATTTTGCATGCGATATTAAATATCACAAATTTTGTGAAGAATATTCAGGTGTGATAATGCTTTCAACAACGCTTTCTCAAATTACTATTTTGTTCACACACAATAGATCTGTGTTGTCATCAGTGTTGTTTTGATTGATGTGTCAGCCTTCTGATCCAATGGCAATGGCCCTCATGCCAGCATACTGGACTAACAAAAAATGTCGGTCTTTCATGCCGGCAGTTCCACAGTCGTCTCCCTCCCAGGCTCCTTGCAGCTTTGCTGCTTTCTTAGTGCAGGCTATCTAGGACTGGGCATTTTTTTGAATGAATACAGCTATCATGATTCCCTGCCAGCATGCCTCATAGAGGGAACTGGCCATTCTGCAGAGTTAATACATTGAATCTTGGTTAAATCTTTAGGATAAGCCAATTCCATGACATACATGTAGCTCCAAGGCAATGTTCCACTCAGTAGGCAAATGCCACACTACAACACAAGCTGCCTAAACATATAAAACCACAAAATGTATACCTCTACTCTTAGCAGCTTCTTTGGCATTTGCAGAATCATACACGTGTGTCACGTAAATTGAGGTTCAACCTACCATTCCAAGGAGGCATCTGTTTTCCTTTACAGCACCACAACAACCAAAGAATGCTATTACAGCAATAACAGCACCAACAGCAATAATAATGATGGGTCCTGTCACATATTTTACCGATGAGAGTTCCACATAATCACCAATCTTCAGCTGAACATATATCCCTACTCCAAGCAATCCAACACCACCAAGCTAAAGGAGAGAAATAAAATTTAACCAATAACTATTATTCCATGGTTGTGGCTCAGAAGGACTTGGAACTGCTAAATTCATGAATTTGATTGGCTGTAATCAAAACTGATGGCAGCCTAGATTTTCCCATCTAGATCGGCATCTAGACTGCTTAAATTTTGTGGTAAAAGGGAACTTTGTGATCTAAAATACAAAAATATTGACTTATTTCTTCTCAAATTATTAGTAGAAGTGCCAAATAGCCGGGCAAGAGAAAAAGTAAAAAGGACATACAAACTTTGGCAGATTTAAGGTCATTGCACTGAAATAGAACCTGCACTGAGGTTTTTGTCAAACTTTGCCTATTGGATGTTTATATTATAAGAACTTGTATTAAGTGATGGATTAACTCCAATTGAGTCAGCATCCAACCCGGTAAGAAGTAGATAAAAATTACTTCTGACACTTCAAAACTGGGTTGGGGTGCAGCAACCAGTGATTGTTTAACTGGGAGACTCTGGATGGCTGAAGTGACTAAAGAGCACATACATTTAATTGAAATGCTTGCTGTGCTGTTTGCCTTAAAATCATTCCATACCTTGACTCAGCAAACATGTCAAGATCATGGTTGATAATAAAAACCACAGAATCTACCATTACCGGTAACCAGTTGCATACAAGCCATTCCCCAAAACTAAATAAGCTGAGAAAGGATATATGGGATTGGTGCATTGAGCAACACATATGGCTTACAATGGTTTGTATAAAAGGGGGGGGGGATGTTGAAGCAGCCGAAGAGTCCCATACAATTAGGAGGTGTAATGAACAGTGCGTAAGAAAACCTTTTTCACAAAAGCTTGAACCACTTTTGCATGAGGACCACTCAACCAGGAAAGGAACTACATGTCAGTATTAACATTCACAGCCTACTCACCAGAAAACACTTCACGCCCTATTGTTCGCCTATCTGAATACCGGTATGTCAAAAGGACAAGTAAGCATAGGAAAGGGAGTGATCAGCTGCTAGTGAGCTTCCAAACGCCTCACCAACCAGTTTCACTGACACAACTACTTGATGGCTAAAAACTGTAAAGTCTGGAATAGATACCTCAGTCTTTCAAGGACATAGCACCAAGGCAGCTCCTACATCTGCAGCTGCAGTGTGCGAGGTACCTTTTAAATCTACTCTCATGGACAATGAAGGCTGGTCAAATGACACAACCTTTGAAAAATTCTACAAGAAACCCATTGTCCCAGCAAATAAAGTTTATGGACAGCTCTTGTTGGAAAACTCCACACATAGGATTGGTACAGATATTTTCACTGTAAGCCAGTCCTTATAATCACATTTTGTTGTGTTTGTTTTCAGCCTACTATAGGCAGATTTCCTTGGATAGGCAGCATTTCATTGTTTAGTGCCTTTCTTTATGTGCATTCTGTACACTATAGATTGACAAGCCATATGCTGTAGTTGTTTGTACAGATATTTTGGGCAAATACAGCTATACACGTTTATTTTTTCTGCTCATGATTGCACACTGTTAAGTCTCATGCAACTCACTAGTGAGTAGGACTAGTGTCAAAAGAGAATTTTTAAGTTAAAGGACACTTACCAAGAAGTTGAAGTTTTCCAGTAATTCTATGAGATTCATAAATATTATGTACCAGTCACGAACTAGGGAGTAGCTAGCTTACTCTTCAAGTTTTTTTCCCACCAATTATTGTTTGCAATCACTCACTTTTCTTTAAAGACTGATCACTCGGGCTACTCGCACATATCTATGATTTCACTGATATCAAGTTTGTCTATTAAATTGTACTTAAATTCGTTGGTGTATGATCGAAACATCTTTGGGTCTTCCTCGAAAGTCTTCAGCAATCTTCGGAAATCTTCAGAAAATGTTTGGGAATGTTTGTCTGGCCTTTGGAACAATTTTGGAAAATCTTAGGAAACTTTTTGAAAGTGGTCAGAAATCTTCAGAAAATCATCAAAAATGCTGTCATCAGTATGTCTATATAATAAAAAGAATACTGCACATTAGCTCGAAGATATGAATTTTATATTCCTGTGACAACAACTTAGGGTTAGCGCTAGCGCTTGGCATTAGGGCTAGCTCTCAGGGTTAGCTTTATTGCTTAGGGTTAGCGCTAGCACTTAGTGTTAGGGTTAGGGCTATAGCGCTTAGCATTAAGGTTAGCGCTAGTACTTAGTATTAGGGCTAGCTCTCAGGGTTAGGTTTATTACTTAGGGTTAACGCTTGCGCTTAATGTTAGGGTTAGGGCTAGCACTTAGTGTTAGGGTTAGCGCTAGCGCTTAAAGTGAGGGCTAGCATTTCAGATTAGGTTAGAGTTAAGGTCAGGACACGCTAGGGTAAATGCAGTGTTTGGTCAGGGAAAACAATCTCAACTTTTGAAATCTATTGCATAAATCGATACCTAAATCAAGTCAATGAGTAGTGCCTAGAGAGAGAGGTTGAAAGTTTTTGCAAATCGGCTACATCAGTGATCGATTTAAATGTTTCTACGTGAAAATTTTTTGTACAAAACTGCTCCTTCTGTGAATTGATTATTTCTAACATGCTGCTCATGCCAAAAAAAGTGCATGAAACAGAAAATTTATCAGCAAAGGAATGCTGAAATGCAAAGCAAAACTTACATTTCAGCTGAAGTTTTCTTCTTGCTAACCTGGAATCAGGAGTTGTCTTTTTTCGGTTTTTGTTTCAGTTCACGGCGGGCTTGATCTTATCGCAATTCAAATTCATTCGCAATTCATCTGCTTGGAAATCTACCAAACACACTCATGGAACACTTGCTTTGCAATTTAACCGACCTTTGGCTTCTGTTTGGCCCGTAAAAATGGCTTTTGAATCTGTTTAATTTCTAATGCACTCTATGAAGTATCAGAAGGTGAGATTGTTATTTAAAGCACTACTTGTCATTGTTTGGTGAGATTTGGCACAGGTTTCTGGATTCATTTATATGTCACACCTTTAATAGGTCATATATATTCCACTTTCATTAAACTGATATTTGTAACTGAGGTCCAGTATTGAGCAGAGTTTCATTTAATTTGACATTTGGAGCAAAGTAGCAAACCTATGAACACAGAAGATATCGAAAACTTATGGCAGGGCGACATCTAGTGAAGACATGTAAGTAGGAAGTAAATTTTGATCTAAATGAGCTTTTGTACGAATTTCTCTCAAAGCTGAAGGAAAATTATATTATCTTAAAGAACTTTAAAGATAGAGCACCGATGGGCATAAAAACAACATTTTTGCCAAAACAAAACAACACAATACTTCTTTATAACCTTTTTTCAGCCATCCTTGGATGCAGGAAACTCGCTCAAATGAACTCTGGGTATTTTCCAAGATGGTGCACCACTTGTCACTCATTCCCAGATCCTCTGAACTTTTCAAGATGGCAGTCCAGTCCAAATTTTCCACCCCGGGGATCATTGTGGATGTCAGAATCCCCACCCACGTGCGCTTTACAAAGTCTAATTCCCATGGGTTGCCCGTCCCCCCATAAAACCAATAATAGGTGCATAAACACATAATTCAACGACTTTGCTGCATGGCCTTTCTTGCCAGTTCCCAGCCGTGTCTGAATCATGCTGAGACGCCCTGTAAGTCACGCACACAATGGTCACAGCGCTTTATGTATCAAAGATTATTATGGGATATCCCAGAAATTTTTGGAGCGAAGGATGGAGGATGGCTGATTTCAAGAAAATAATAAGTCTAGAAAGCACTTCTAATTTCCAAAACTGACACACGCCGAATTTTGACAAATCAGCCATAAGTCCACGATGGATGCTTTGTTTTGGAAGAAGAAGCATTTCTAAACTCTACAATCTGGCTCACTTGTTCTTCAGTAAGCTCTGAATAATCAATGCTTTGCGCGCCAAAAGCCAACGTCACAACTCCAGCTAAAAACATCTCAAGCCCAGATCCAACAAAAATAAATATATACCTTGGTTTTTGAAAGAAGTAGAGAAACAGAACGGCAAAAAAAAATTGGACCGACCTTGGCCTTGTTTCGAGCCGGCATCATGACAAAACAAACTCGAATCCGGACCGTTCAGCGCCTTATCCACTTGTGCTAACGAAGCAGTAGTAAGAGATTCACCTATTTTTGGGTTGCACGTGACGCCATCATTTTCTAAAATCCAAAACTAAAGAGCCACCAAAGTTATTATCTTCATCAGGCATGAGAGGGGGTAAATTTATGTCTGTGAACAACATTTCAGCTCAAGAACATGCTTTGTCTAAAAACAGGCACATTTTAAATTTCAGAGTTATAGCGGTGCATGACATAAAGCTATGAACACGTTTATCGAAAAATAGATACTTATCGCAGGATATTTAGCCTTTTTACCGAAGTTAAATTATTAGGAAAAGTGCGTATTTAAATTTTTGCTTGATCAGTTCAGATAATCAGCCACCTAGATACCCAAAGTAACTTCCAGATGTTTACACTATTTTCCAGCCGTCACGTTGGTATTTCTTGGAGGAACACCAACATGGCGCCTCCATACTGGGCTCTGTATTGTGCAAAATATTTACACAAATAATGGTTTTCAAGTTACTTTTTAATTGCGCGACGGTGCAGTCCAAGAATTATAGTGACTCCATGGTTTAGCGAAACAAAAGGCTTCTTTTGTTTATCGTTCAAGGAAAGGTCCCCAGAGGATGCCCTTAAAAATGTGTTTTTCACATACGTAAAATCTCAAAAAGGAAGCAAACTTCAGGGAAAAAACATGCAGAACATTGTTTGACCCACGTAAACAAAACTGCATGCAAAATTTGGAGCGTTTCTGACAAAGTTCACTTTTGAGTAAAAAACCTAATGCCCTTTTTCCACCAAACCCTTCAATTGGAACCACATTCTTGAGAGAAAAATCGCAGATCGCTTATCTGAGCTGCTAGGAAGTGATTAAAATACAATCTGCTCACCACTGACAAATCACAATGTTTTGTTCAACCTCATCCAATAATTATTGTTAATTATTATACATTGAATTCTCCAACTCTTTTCTGATTAGCTGAAAGCGTAGAGTGAGTTTTTGAAACCAGTGCTTGTGCATAACTGCATAACTGCAGATTATACAGTGATCATGTCAAGGACACTCAAGGTTGTGGGAAATCACATCAAAGTAGCCCCACGAAGGTTTGGAGACTCATCGAACACAGGGATTGGCAAGGCTGTGCACCATTCGCATATGGTGCATAAAGCTACAAAATGGCGCATTATGAAAGCACCTACCAAGCCTGCAATGTGCCCTAACTGTGAATCAGCTACAGCTGTAGTAAAAGATACACTATTTTGTGGAGAGGATTTTCATTTGAAAATTTTCAGTGTAATGACGAATGAATAAGTGAGAAATCAAGATATCTTTGCTCATTAATTGCTGTTATAAAAGCACTTGTTTTGTTTCATCCCCAGACCCCTCAATTGGACTCCACTTACAAACAAGGTCCTTGCTGTGGTTTATGTTGTCAATGATAGAATCAGCTAATTTGAATTTGTTTTGCATGCTGTAGTTAGCCAAAAAATATGCCTCCAGAAGCGGAAAAGATTGACAGATTGTTGCTGTTTTGTTACAATGAATTGCAATCCTGAAAACAATGGTCAACATGAAGCTTCCAAGCCTTCTAGTTCCAACTAACGAAACATTTTTGGTTAATGTTTCATGAACTATTACAGGTATTAGAGAGCTACAGGTGTGTTATGTACAGCTCATACATAGCTCAGGTTTTAATAAAATTGTAAAATAATGCAACTTTACTTGTCACTCTAAATATAAAACTGAGTCTCAGTGATGTTGATGTCACACTACAGTACCTTGGTGTGTTAAGTTAAATCACTTCTAGTTCAGAATTCATAGACTGTTTGACCTCAATAAAAGATTATATAATTTTTGTTAACTATATTCTGTGACTGTACACTTTAACCTAGCTTAAAGTGCAGTAAGGTTAAGTCTGCATACGAGCCCATTGTGGCCCATCAGGCCAGAGCTTATCTTGGTTTCTATAGCATGAAGCCACTAGAGGTATTTCCACTCCCCCCTGGATGTGATGCTAGTCCATTGCAGGGTTAACCCCCAGCATTAAGTTTGCCGGTACCCATTTATACACCTGGGTGGAGAGAGGCACCATGACAGTTAAGTGTCTTGCCCAAGAATACAACACACTGTCCCTGGTCAGGGCTCGAACACGGACCGCTTCCTCCAGAGTTGAGTGCACTAACCATGAGGCCACCACGCCTCCCAATTTGAAGTCCAGTAAAAAGTATGAAACATTAGAGCAATCAAATATTGCAAAAATTTTCATGGCCAATTTTTTTACCCTAATAGCCCAAACTTTTATAAATGGTCTATAACTTTCCAATGCCATGGGTCATAGGCTCATTGGCCTGTTTCGCCTTCCCAATCCCTGCTAATGTTCATTACTATAAATTGACCTCTGGTAAGTCAAATTGATAACATATGCAAATATTTAATTTGGGTACATTTGACAACCCCATTCCCAAAGTATAGCTCATTCCTTTATGTCATATAAACTGCAGTTGTTCTGGGTGGTTAAGCTAACTAGCAAGCTAGTTAGTGCTAGGTAGCTTATTACCAAGTTCACCGTACCCACATTAGATAGTGCATTATTCAAGAATCACATGACTTTGTATGCATTGGGATTGGTTTAATCTCAAAAGACAGAGTAACAAAAAGGCAAGTAAACTGATTTGGAGGACTTAAAGGAGAGGGGGAATAAACTTAGATGGAATTGCATTGATTTCATTTGTATCTAGAGATTGAATAAATATTGATAAGATTGATAGAGGAGAGAGATTAACTTGCGACACTTATAATCATAATGTTCCTATTCAATGTATCACTGTTCCAAAACATAAAACTTACAAAGAATATAAAGTTGAACACAAACAACAGGATTTTGATGATTTTTGCACATCCCTCCACAGCCATCACTCTGTTTCCTCAAAAGAAAGTTTCTAAAAGTATAAAAATGTAACAGTCACTATTAATTCCCGATTACAGGTGAGTGTTTATTATATACAGGATGATGGTCCTTCGTCCTTTAAAGGAAGTAAAATATATTCATTTATTATATAGCTAGCTCCGCGAGCAGGCAAGATGATCCAAATCGCGTGCTGTGATTGGCTACCTGAGCGGGCAAGATGAAGCCATCATGCCCACTGGGGACTACCTGCTGTATCCTGCAAGAAAAATTTCTAGGAAAGCCATATAATAAATTCTTTATTGACCATTAGTTTGTTCAGTCAAGATGGCTGGATATTGGCCTCAGTCTTTTTTTTTTGGCAAGGTTATGGATCTCAACTTCATCTCGGCCATAAACATGCAAAAAAAGAACTTGGACAATATCCAGCCATATTGACCTCACACTTGGTCAATAAACCATATATATAGTACTAACATATTAACATATGCAGATGCCTGTGGAGCCCATTAACCTTTTGATCTTCTGTGCATACTCCAAGGAAAATGCACATTCAGTCATTTCAACTCAAAGAATGGCTGTGGTCAATGGAAAATACATGTAATAATCTCATCAGAATGCGGAATTGACTGGATAAAGGCTTGCTCTCCATTATGTACACTGACTGGTCACCTTTGCATATTGAACCAATCATTGAGTTATTTCTTTGTAAAAAAAATACCTCTTAGTCAGCGCGTCGGGTATGTTATGAACATGTCAATGGATCAGTGAGTTAGTGAGTGAGTGAGTCAGTGAGTGAGAGATGTATGTATGTCACATCAATCAGATCAGATCTACTATAAACAGCCAATTAAATTTCTTGTTTTAAAAGTAAATGGTACATGAGAAGATTTTATCCCGATACAGTTTAGAATGGCCATATTTATTGTTCTATAAAAGAGGAGGAAGTATATATATATTAGGTTTACTTTGGCATTTTCTGTGCGTTAGGCTGAGGATTTTAGTTATGGACGAGATGAGACTTAAGGTTTGAGACAGTGCATGAGCTAGTTGTATGCAAATGGCTGAGATGTTTTTATTTTTAGTTACAAAGGTAACTTGATATTTTTGTTTTTTGGAAGAAGGAAATTTAATTACACATCATGCATCATTGCTTCTAGTTCTTAGGAAATGTTTTATAGGAGACGAGACTATTTTGATTTGAAAGAGTTCGAACATTCACAATAGGTACAGGTAACGATTGTTTTATTCTTGTTGCATGCAAATGAAACAAGATATTTTTATTTTTTAGTTACAAAGGGTAATTTGACACTTGTTTTTCACAAGGGAGTAAATTCAATTAGAGCTGGCAAATCGTCACCACTTGTTCCCACGAGATGCTTGCTATTTTTAGTTACAAATGGTAACTTGATATTCTTGTTTTTCACTAGGAGTAAATTCAGTTAGACGTCATGCATCATTGCTTCTAGTTCTTAGGAAATGTTTTAGGGGAGACGAGTCTATTTTGATTTTGAAACAGTTCGAACGATTACAATAGCTACAGGTAATGATTGTTTTGTTCTTGTTGCATGCAAATATAACAAGATATTTTTATTTTTTTAGTTACAAAGGGTAATTTGACACTTGTTTTTCACAAGGGAATAAATTCAATTAGAGCTGGCAAATAATCACCACTTGTTAAAAATTGTTGTGTAGTATTTATGGATAAAAGTCATCAAAGTTTGTACAAGAATATTAAACTCTATAATGACATAGAAAGTAATCGTGGACCAGTATACGTGAATGAGTTAGTTTTTTTTTTTTTGGAATAAAAGACCTCTTAGTCGGCGCGTCAGATATGTTATGGACAGGTCAATGGGTGAGTGAGTGGGTGAGAGATGTATGCAATTCACACCAATCAGATTAAATCCACTATGGTATTCCTGAAGACTCCTGGCGGCAAGTTAAACCCCAAATTAATTCGATTAGACTTTGAGGTGACATAGTGTTTGCATGCTTCGCAAAATACAGTCTGTAAGGTGGCCAAAAAACCTCTAAGGCATTGGGAAGGGTAATGTGACAAGCAAACGTCCCAAACTCTGCAGACTCTGTGGCATCTTGCAAAATTTATTCAGTTTTTCATGTGTCTGGTTGTTTCAAGTTCAGGGTTACCTTTCATTACGTCTTCTTGGTTTTAATATCGATATTAATTTGAAATGGTTTCGTGGAACATCAAAACCGAAAAAGACATCTACAGTCATTGTTGGCATCAGAACATGCTAAATTGGATCTTGTTATTAACTGAGTAAATTCAATTATACGTTGACTCGTAAAAACTTTTCATGCGAATGTTTGTAACTTTATACTTTTGTTTTTTTCGTAACGTTATACAACATGATCCCTTTGTTTTCTCGAAAACTTAAGGGCGATGTGCTTTTTCTTCACTGCACGTAAGAGTTTGTATTACCATATGCCGGAAAAAGCAAAACACTAATTTTCATTTCACGGATAAACAAAATGCTTATCTAATTATCAGATAATCATATCTGACACCAAAAACAGTGTAGACTGATGCAGAAGCAAATCTCAGAAACTGAAATTGAAGGACTGAAATTGAAATTGATGCAATTCAAACAAGAACAGCAGGCCTCAGCCAATCCTGCCACTATGGGCTGTTACATCAGGAGTCTAGAGGTACTCATGAGAAAGAGAGAGATGCCAGGCAACTGAGGCTGGGTTTGCTAATCAATGTGCTTGGAATTGCTAGGATCGGAGCAGGCCAATTTCAAGGTGCTTTCCTTCTCTACCCAGCTGAAGATGGATCATGGAGCTGTCATAAATCAGGTTTCTGTCTCCTACAATCCAGTGCTCCAAGCTGCGACCATTTTGGTCGCCATGGTGTGAGTGGAAAAAATTTTTGGTGACCAAAATTCTGGCGAAAGTCGCCAATTGGCGACCAACAGATTAAAAGAGAAACTTTCTTGAAAAATTATCAACAATAGGACGAATTTAATCAAGAGTAAAAGCGACGGCATCACCTGTCTTTCTCTTTTCCCCTCTCGTCGTTCAAAAACTTGACATGGATGCATAAACTTACTGTAGCAAAATAAAGTGTTAAAAAAGCGCCATTCAACGCATAAGCCATTCGTGTAACATGTCATGAGAGTGTCTTCCTCTTCAATGTTTTGTTTTTTGACAATGTGTAATATGTCATTAAGTGTTCTCCTCTTCATTTTTTTTTTTTTTTGCCAACTGAATTTTTTTAATGGCGACCATTTTACAATTAAAGGTTGCCAAAAGGCGACTTTTTGAAAAAGTGAGCTTGGAGCGCTGCAATGTATTTGTATATAATGATATTTTCCCCATTCTGGACCAAATACTAAGCAGTACTTCTCATCAAAGATCGCACTTGCCATGCCTGCTTGAGCAACTGGGAAATACACAAAGGCAAATTAAGGTCTCAAAGGTCTTCAAGTGAGAGTCAAGAGCCAGCACTTACTGGTGAACTCTATCAGTCTATTTAGTACTGGCAAGATTCAAACCAACTTGCATCAAATTCTACAGGGCACTGACATTGCATATTTCAAGTGCTAGACTACCCATCACCAACCATGACTGAAAAGTATTCCCAGAATGAAAATCTTGATGTTCCCTTCACCATAATAAACCTTTGACCAACTATTGCCACAATGGTCACATTCAGTCTACTAAGTGTGTGCAATGGCAGAAAATTACAGTGCCCCAAGGAAGGAAATTCTATTACACAAATAAGAAACAACAAGTACCATACTCTCTGAACTGAATGCAAGAATGAAGGCCGCCTATTATCCAATGATGCTGACTCCTGCAGACTTAACCCCTAGCCTTTGACACTAGCCTCAGTATAGCCACAAGGCAATGTTCAGCATGCAGCTTAATTTCCCACTGCATGTTCTTATTCTCCCAAACTTCCACTTGAGTTTCTTTTACTCCAACAAAATTAAACAGGGCAAATGTTTTTTTTTAACTACGAATTACTTTAACAAAAATTAAGTTAAAAAGTGGATGCAAATTATAATGGTTGGAAGAAAATAAATTATTGATGCCAATTTTTATACACGTATGTATGTATCTGTAGCTATTTGACTTAAATTCATAGCTTTTACAGAACTTTAAATGAATAAATGAAAAAAACGAAACACAAAGGAAACACAATCACAAAAACACTACCACTGTTAGCTTAGAAACCAGGTAAAATGCAGACTTTCAACCTACTGCAAAACAACACCCTTTTCTCAATTTCCATATTGATAGAGCTAACTGACACCTGCTGTAACCTATTTATAGAGAAACAGTCATGAAAGAACGCAGCCTAAAGCGTTAGTTGAACGTAGCATTATGCGATAAGCCGATTTAATTCCGGCAAAAAAATTTAACACTTCATAGAAAATTCCTCGATCAAAATAAGCTTATTGATATTTTGGTTTATAATTTCCCTGGCCCCAGCTAGCGGCCAAGCGACAAAACCTCTCACGATATAGGAGCGTGTCGGTTTCGATAACTACTGGTTAACGTTCTATTTTTCCGTTAGAAAATAACTATTTCAGCATACTAAATGGTGAAGACTGTAAGGATGGCAAAGACTTTGCGCACTATTGAAACGCATTTGCAAGTAACGTAAGTTTAAGGTCGGCAAGCAAGAAATTTGACAACTTGAAGGAACAAACGTTACGTGCGGTAAATATTTGCAGCACGCTTAACAACAACTCCATGAACAAACACGCTAGCCGAACTCTCCCAAAACAAGAAATGCTCTTGAAAGATTTATAGGCGAATGAATAATTCTCCTATAAGGATGTATCTTCGCTTTAGGGGCACTTCACAAATCTGGGAAGTTAATAGCTGCAGCTGGCATTATTTAGTGTGTATAATTTAGGCTTTCAGTTTCAGCTGAACTCAGCTACTAAAAAATACGCAGAGAAGAAAAATGCGACAGAAAAAAAACGACAAAGACTTCACAATAAAGTCTTCGAAACGAAGAGAATTGAAGTATAAGATGCAATTAAAACCATAGTCAAACTGCACAAAAACATACCTCTTCACGGTAGACAGGATTTTCTCTACGGTTGATCTGGTCTACCCTCCCTGAGAAGAGAGCAGGGAAACCATGTCTGTGACGTCATATTCATAATTTTAATTCATGCAACTTGCTCTTAGGCCATCGGAGCTTGATTAGGGAGCTTAAGCACGCGCGTTCTTGAGCCGCGGACGGCAACAGGAAGTGAGCTATTTTCACTTTTAACTTGCCCTCACACAGCCCCATTCACACTGCTAAGAATCTTTCTCCATTAGAAAGGAGTAGTATAAAATTCTAGGAGACAAAACGGTCCTGGAACGCGAAACATTCTCTTCCGGTTGCCGTCCGCGTCTCAAAAACGTGCGTGCTTAAGCTCCCTATATTAAGAAAATAACACAAACTTCGCATGAACTTTCATCTAAAACAAAATTCTCAAAAATTTTAAATGATGGCGGAGAAATCGCAGTTTTACCTTATTATAGGAATATAACGAAGCATGTTAATAACACGAACAAAATTTACGCGTCATAAAATTAACGCGAATTTTCCAAAAGTTATGTTTACATACATTTAATTTAACGCGAATTTCCTTGCGGTATGTTGCATAACTAAGACATACCATCTTCAACCGACTCTGACGGAGACGTAGAGGAATTGCAACTTTGCTTATAATAAAGGGGTCTTTAAATAACGATGCTTTCAATTAACGTCATTTTAATTAACAATGAGGTTAATTAAGATACATAAAATTAACGCGAGTTTTTGAAATTCGCGTTAATTGCATGCATTATTAATTTCCTATTTCGCCGGAAGTAGAAGTTTACGCCTTGATTGACAGTCCTATGATGTTATGCAATCAACCGAGACGACTTTCGCGGAATTATACAGATGTGAAGAATGTGCTCGACTCAACTAGTATCTTCCTTGGTACAATTCTTTTGGGTAGGAATAAGCCTAGACCATGTTTCTTAATCTCCAGTTCCGTACGAATTTCACGCTTCTCAATTTCAGAAATGTTATTTTCAAGTTTGCGCTCCAGCATTAAAATCACGGTCTCCGGGGTCTTCTCAGTTCGTTTATGTTTTGCCTTTTGTTGTTTTGAATATTTAATCAAACTTGCCTTATCATTTTCATTATCGCGTCTACTGACTCGTCCTCTTTGTAATCATTAGACACTTTATTTATGGTTTCTTTGATAAGGTTGATATATTCAAGATCCTTTGGAAAGTGATTGTTCAACTTCCAGAAACCTGGTCCTCTAGGCCTCTGACGTAATAGGATATACTGAGCCAATCATATCATGGGTTCTATCTAATAATACGCAGCCATAAGACTGGTAACTGATCTCCGTTCTAAGAAGACAGTGTCACAGCGCAATTTCATTGGAAGAAACAACGACACATACAATTGGTCAAAACGTTTAAGACATATCTGCCACGAAGGACACAACTGCAACGCTGCATTTCTCGAGGTAGAGAGAGGACCCTGGGAACGAGGTTGAGGTGGAAATAGCTCCTCCTTTCCCCGTGAGCTGGGGAGAGCAAAAAATGGGGCCTTCAGGGGTAGGGAGAGTCTAGCTACCGGATTTGTCTGTTTTTGGCGGGCCGGTGGAAACACCGAGAATCGACGAGAAAGAAAGCTTCTTGTAGTCTTTTCACGAAGCTGAGTTTTCTCCTTTTAGGAAAGACTCTAAGAAGCTTTCTTTTAGTTGATGGCCCTGATTTATTGGACAAATTCCGTGTGAACAATCACGAAATGACCAATGCAACCAACGGTCGTGCTGTTTCTCACTCGATGATTGCATCATCCTTCAGAGTGCCCACGAGTGCAGGTCATACCTCGATATATAAACAGGATCATGATTCATCTTGTTTAGATTCAGTTAACATACAAGGGAATAACACAGAGACAAAGCATGGACGCCTTTGAGAAACAGAATTTGACAGAGAAGAGTTATTTTACTACAAGCGTAC
>JAEMPF020018388.1:0-10158 GCA_022496165.2 Catalaphyllia jardinei | reverse complement strand
AGAAAAGTCGGTTTTAAAAATCAGTCTTAACCTCGGAAAGAATCCCGAAAAAAAAGAGAACAACTTTTAAGTTTACCTATATCTTGGGCAGCCTTGAAAATACTGACAAAGAGAAAAAACCAACATGCCCTTTACATTAGTTTGTCGACCCATGAAGTAAAGAGACAAAACTACGTATAAAAAGATAAATATACACACACACATATATGGTGGGGGTTCTGTAGCAGCTTTTTTGGGTCACCCCGGCTCGCCAAACTCGCCGGGGTAAGATAAATATCAGCCACAGAACGCCCCACCATAAATGTGTGTAGTAACAGTATTTTTTACACAATTATTTTATAATTGAAGAAATGTGGCGTCTGTATAGAAACAATGGCTGCTTCGAATTTTTCAACAGATGTTCTTGAAATGTTTATGGTCCGGTTTTGAATGAGGACGACTGGTACGTGAGGACTTTGAACAGCAATGCTTCTGGAAGCTGAACAAAAATTCTTGTCAATATGCAAATTAAAGCTTGAAGAACAAAAATATTTCATGTGGAAAGTCATGGAAATATTTATATTTGTTTAATTTTTTTTGCCTCTCTTGAATTACTTGAAATGTTATATCTCTGGCCTCTTTCTGCCAAGCAGGGAGCGAACGTTCGCTGATAACGTACCAAATTGCGTGGAATAAAACAATTAATTGGATGTACATATTTGTAATTTAATCAAAACAAAAAGCGCATGCGTTTCACATGTTCGAGCAAAAGAAAAGTGGCCACATGTCTAAGAAAACTGGGTTGGTGCAATATAAATATACCATCGCGGTCAAGAGACAAACAGCGAGCAAATGGTAGTGCTTTTGGATGCTGCTCTGGTGCTATGCGCCCCAATGGCAGAAGTGTCTATGCCCGAAAGCTTCAGTTCCTGTTTTAGCCATCGTGCTACGGTGTCTTTAGAAATTGCCTTGTGGCTTCTGGTAGCTAACAAGCAGTTTTTGGTAGTCCTGTCTCATATTCGCAGTTCTGTCCAGGTATTCTTTGTGGCAGCTGACGAAACAGAGGCGGGGATCTTTGTCATAGGATAGGAACTCTAGTGTAGTACACTGTTTTCCAGGTTTAGAAGTTTTTATTAATTCAGAAACAATAAACACAACTTTGTCATGATCAACATTCATGTCTCTAGTAGTGAAGTGTTTGGCAACGTTGCCCAGACAAGAGGGCTAGTAACATAACTACTTTAAACGACAACAGTTGTAAAGATAATCCATTGAGGGGATGTAGAGTCTGCAGATGTTTGAGGACTTCATTGACGTCCCAGACTGCATTGTACTTTGGCATGGCTGGTTTGATAGGGAATGTTCCTTTTAAAAAACGAGAGACAAGTGGGTAGTTTCCAAATGATAAATTCCCCTGAAGTGAAATCATACTGGGTAATGCGCTCCTGGCCGTGTTCAGAGCGCTGTAGCTTAATCCTTGATTGTATATTTGGACTGGACTGGACTGGTTTATTAAAAATCACATCGCAGTAAAATACTGAATTGCGTAATTATTTACAAGCTACTAATATACAATATAAATATAAAACTTAAAGTACTGTTAAAAGTTCTCATTCATCTCAAACTTGAGTTGGTTACAGCCGCACACTTCACGAAAAACGAATTAGCAAAACGCTTTGTCTTGGCTGCTGGTATATTGTACGTTCTTTGGCGCCTTAAAATATAATGAGGACTATAGACTTCAGGCTAAGAAGTTAACACCACTGGATATAGGAAGTGAAACTGGATCAATTTTCTATTTGTAACAGTATTCAGTCCATTTCTTAATTTAGGATCTGTACTGGACCCTTGTACTGGTACGCTACGATTGCATGATAATGTGGGCAGCTGGTGAAGAAATTCCTTGCCCTTGTAAGTGTTCCCAGACAAATGGCAAAGGAGCAACAACATCAGTTTGAATAGGGGGTGGGCAGCTTTGGGGTCCTGGTGTATTCTTTCTGCTGGGTATTACCAGAGGTTCCTTTATTAACATCTTCGTGAGTACTGGCCACCAGGCTTGGGTGGGCCAGAAAGGAACTACCAGTAGTCCTGTTGCCGGGTCTCGATGGATCTTTTCGAGGGTCCTCATTATCATGCTGAAAGGAGGAAAGGCATAGAATAAATACTGGGACCACTGCAAAGTAAAAGTGCCCTGGTTTTTTCTATGTCGTCTTCGGTAATGAAGTGGCCCATAAATGACACCTGGGAAAATAGAAGTCATGAGTACCAAATCTAACTGAAGGCCTAGGCTCACAAAGAACATTTTGACAAGCCCTCACTAATTTGACTTGTTTCTCTGGGGTAAGACAAATAGTCATATTTCTAGAGTCTAGAATAAACCCCAAGAAGGTAAGGACTTGAGTGGGGATGAAGACAGATTTATCAGTATGAATGGTAAATCCCAGGGTATCAAACAGCTTAACAGTGTCCACTACATTTGCCAGGCAGTCATAGAAGCCATCATATGGTAGGTAAGAGTCATCAATGTATCCTGAGGAAAGGTGTCCTTTCTTTCAAAGATAACAATAAACTGGCTTACGCAGTTTTGTGAACTTTTCTCAGACACAGTGCTAGCCCATTAGGGAAACAGGAGAACTTATAAAGGGCATCGTGCCATTCAAACTTAAGATGTTTTTTGTCACTATCTGCAACTTTGATGTCAATAGATGCTATGTAACAGTTTGGCTTCTTCATCCTAACCACAGTCCACAGAGTGTCCATCTTGAAATGTCGGTATACCACTGACTCGTTCAGTTTCTTTCTGGCTTTGGTCTGAGAAAAATGGTAGAAATAAATTATCCTGGTTCATGTGTGGCAGGAATGATGACTCCTTTAGCACGTAATTTGTTTATTTCAGACTCAATTATTCTGCTTTCCTCCAGACTAAATTGCTTTTTATTAGGAGCTTTGCCTTGCCAAGGTTTTGCAATAAAATAAATATTAAGTCCCTTGACTGTTTTAAGAATCTCAGGATCTGAGGTAAGTTCTTGCCACATGGATAAGCAGGTCCTAAATTTACCAACCTGAAAACTCAAGTTGTCAACAAGTTACTAACCTGTAGTCTATTTAGTGTGATAAGGCCATTGTTGTTTGCATTCCGTTCTTGCCCCCCTCCTTTTTCTTGTAGAGGGGGAACCTCAGGTTTTTTTACTTCTCTCCCCGATTTTTCCAGCGGTTCTGGAGAGGATATGCACGCCTGTAGTACTGATCGGAAGGCTTTCGCTTCCTATTATCACTAGAGGTACTTTTATAAGTACTTCTCTGCGATTTAGATCCGCTCGCCGAAGCTTGCGTGATTTTGTTGGAGGCTTTGATAGTATTCAGCTGTTGTTGGAGGTCACCTCCAAATAACAGGGACGTAACTGGTACATTTTGTGAACAGAGTTCCGTGTAATCTTTATTCAAGCTAGGTCTGATGGCCTCACGTCACTTCATAGATAATTCATATTGCGCATGACCCAAAAGGGCAAGAGCATCCGTATGAGAACCGATCAGCTCGTCCAGATTCATCTCTTTGCTCTGCTTTTTATTACGAGCTGTCAACAAAGTATCCGTGCACTTTGCCAGGATAGAGGCCACTTTAGAAACAATATTTTGTGTTTGCGGCTTAGATGTCTGCTCGTTTGCCCATGTGATTCATATTAGCCCAGATACTGGGTTAACTCTTGGAACTGTCAAGTTCTGCAGGTTCCTGGGTCGGGAATATTTCTTTAATTTTTCTTAGAGCTTGTCGGCAGTCAATTTCTCCGACCAGCGTTTGTTTGCAAGCTTATGTGACACGTCTTTATCGGTATGTTCTTCGGCACTTAGATCATTGGCTATGCTATCTAGCAGATCTTCTTTCGTGGCCTGAGTCAGGCAAACATTATTATTATTCCCGCCTTTGTCTTCGGCGTCGTAGACCAATCCAGCACTATCTACATCCGACTTGTTTCCCTCATCCTTTAAATTCGTGTCTGAGTTAGACAATTCATCGCGTTTTGCCTATTTGAGGGTCTCGAGCAGTCAGCGAATCGTTCCAGAGCTTTGCTCATGGAGCCAATCGAATTAACAACCGTCAGCATGTTGCTGTTTAGGTTTGCCAGAGTTTTTTCCAACCTTGACGGTCCTTCTGGTGAGGAATCATCCTCCGGAAAGAGATCATCTTCGTTAATCTGCTGCATTCTTCATCTGCGAGTTGACGTTTTCCCGCCGTTTTCGGCGGCATTGTTGACACTATTGTAGTGAAACCTGTTCTCCACGTTTAAAAGACGTCAACAGGGTAAAGGTTTCTCTTGGGTCGAAGAAACCTACAAAACCGTTTTCCTTTTCGGCTAATTTGCTAATTGAAAGCGAAATATCCGTTGTTAGTTGTTCACAAGGTCGACGTGTGTCTGATTGCTACGAAGGATAGCAAGCAAGTGAAAACGGAGGTGCGCGCGCATAACTCACGTGTCTTCCTTCTGACATAGACTGGCGACAAAATAGAATTCCAACCGGCGGCGAGAGCAGTTATTATTCTTCGAAAATCTTCCTCCATCTCGCTGCAAATATCTTTCCTGATCTTTTCAACATCTGGTCGAGACGACTGCCGAGTAAGTTTAGCCCTGACTGCCTCTTTTAGCACATCATACTGCGAAAATTCATTAACTGAAATTCACTGCCAGTTATTTGATTGTCGGCCAAAGCTTTGGAAAGCAGCCGGTCAACAGTGTCGCGTTTCGCGATGGCAAGCGTGACAATCTCTCGATGTTTCTTTACCTTGGACTCAAGCCTTTTGCTGGCGATTATCAGCCCTTAAGAAGCGAGAGCGAAAGCGCCACCGACGCTGCCTAATGAGATTGTGACAGGAAGGCCCACAACAAAAAGAGCAGAGCCGAAACTTGCGCTTGAAAAAGCTGCTGAAAGAACACTGGAGCTAGCAGCGCTCAAGTTAACAACTTTTTTGGCACGTTGATATTTTTTCGCAACTGCTCGACAGTGGCCGACCTCTTTGTTCAGAGAAGCCGAAATTTCATTGACTTTTTGCATCCTGAAGTCAGGCTGAAGTTGAAGATACAGATGTGAATCTTCATGAGGAGCAGACGGAAGAATGTTCACAGACATCTTATAGATAGAATTTAAGGGAATTTCTATATAGAATTTCCTATTCAAATTCTAGTGCCAAGCCATTGAAATCAAACAGCTCACCATCTTGATCTCTGACACTGAGAGTGATACTATTTAAGTGAGAATCTGTCGAACAGTCTCGAAAAGGCTGCTGCGGAGCAGCATAAGGCTTGTCCCTTACATCGAGTTTAGCCAAGAGATCTGACCTTTTGCCATTAAATAGATTATTATTTTTGTCAATCAAATCACAGTGAATGGAATATGCCGTTAGCGATCTTAGCCGTTTTACGAATGTTGTTAATTATAACTTTCGGTCAATTCCAAACAGATTGGATAAATCACGATCAAGGTTAGCTGGTTTTATAACACTTTTATTGTCAACAATTACGCCAAAATTTTTGATTACCGTCTGGCCTAAAGTGCTATTTGTTCCTGTTTCTAGTGGATATTTGTATTGTTAAATATCCCACCTATTTCTTTTGCCAAACTCTGTAAGTCATAATGAGCGGGTAGGAATTTCGAAACAGATATAGAGATACCTTTTTTTTTCATCTCCCAAGCTCGATGAGCCTTCATTTTTTGGTGTATCCCAAGAATTGTACAAACTGCAAGAGATCAGTTTCATGAAATTAACTTGGGAGTTCGGCTCGTCAAAGTAGACAGTCTCTCCATTCTTTTGCCTGACAATCGTGAGCACAACCATTATGAATAAAAATATATATACATTCAAAATGGATGCAATCGCAAAGCTTCAGAAATATGTGCAAACGCCAGAGGTGCAAAAGAGATCAAACGCGGCTAAAGACAAGGCCTGGACACAGTTCATTAACCAGTTTCCAAATGCGGATGTGACCAAGTTCGTTTCGCAGGTTAGCATCGATGAAAAAAAACGAAAACCGCTCTCGGTTTGGCGGGTGTGTCAGGTTTCCCCTATCAACTGTCTCCAAGAAGTAGCAAAACTCCTCTGGGAATCCAAGCGGTAGATTTTACAGAGGCGGCACCGAGCATTGCCAAAATATTCAACGGAGAAAACAGAATCTATGCGGCGCCAGAATAATTCTTTGTCACAAAATTTCGCAACATATTCCAACAAACCAGACTCACGCATACGGCGTCGGCTGAAGCGAAAACCTGTCTAAGAGGTCCAAATATGAAATACTGGCCCCAACAGCTAAACTTCGTGGTGTTTTGCCCGACACAGGGCTATGGTATTTCTAGCGAAATATTCGACAGCGGGCTATCTCTTACCCCGCAGATATGGACTTTCTACCAGTTTCACGTCTATTTTACAGTACGGCGGATTCTCAACCAGCTGGGCGGCATCCAGAGAATGAGTGCTCTGCCGGGAGACTCAACTTTCAATCAATTCAACAACCATTATGACGTGGTCTCGCACAAAAGAATATGCGCTGAGTTCGGGGTAGATCCATCAAGCGATTTTCGCTTCACACTCGGAAAGAAACCACGGGCTGGTAAGAGTCAATGGTGAGATGCAGCTGGATTTCCAATACCCAGGCTGGATGAAATTCAGCGATGAAGGTGGGGATGCAAACAAAGGAAACCATATTTCTTACATCCGCCCTGACCCGGTCGCTGACACCCAGTATGACTGGTTCGCCCCTAAAACAGGCCCTGACGGAGTTCCTGACCCTGATGGAAGACGCCATCAGACAGCCGGACTTGGCGCGAAACGTGCAAAGATACCAGTTCGCAGTGGATGAAGCTAAGGTCCGGTTGAATTCTGCCGTTTGCCATGGGGCGTGGCTTCTGCAGGCGAGAATAATCATCAATACAGAAAGCACAGTTGGCTACAGCAACAAGCTCAAACAAGCGGCCTCTGGAATGAAACTTGGAGTAAACAATGCGCAAAAAGCAGGCCTCCAACTTATGGCAGGAGGGCCATCCAAAATAAACCCGCCCAACAGCCATCCTTCAAACCCAATCCACAAGGCAGCCATGGCCGCGCAAACACCGAATGCCGCCACATCTGCGCAAACACCGAAGCCAACAGCCCAATTGCCTTCAGATGTAATTGAAGAACCCATTTCAGAAAAAGCACCACAGCACGAAATAAACAAAATCACCGTAATTATTGGCGTGGTGGGAGTCGTGTTTTTGCTGTTCATATCATTGCGTTAACGCCGCTTTTTGAGGTATTTTTCAACAATGAAAACAACCACCGCTAGAATAAGAAGCCAGGTGTGCTCTGCGAGAAAGCCGATCGCTTGACTGGCTGTTTTGAATAACAAGCTTACCAATGATACGATAAGTGCTGGCAGCGCAGAAGCAGCTTTTGCTTCAAGCTCTTTAAGGCCATTTGCGGATTTTTTGCCCATGTTTTTCAAAGCTTTGGTTATTGTCCCAATAACAGACCCGATTATGATGACGGCAGAAGGAAAGATGGCTATCACGACACTATATTTTTTTAAGATCTCGCTGATCCTTTCTCGGAGAGGCTTGACAGCTTCTCTTTATTTAACCTGAGTTTGCAACCGTCCGAGTTCCTCGTTTCTTTCCGCCACTCAGGCTTCTGCGGCTTCTCTTTCCGAGGGCGAGGTGTTGTCTTCTTGGATGGTTGCCTGGTCTTCTTCGTTTTGGCGCTTGAGCTCGCTTTTCCCGATCTTTAAGGTCGTCTAAAGGTTTTGTGCTGTTCAGCCTTTCTTCTATTTTGTTTCTTCCTTTTTCCATTTGTACGAGCTTTGCCCTTTCTTTGTCGGCCTTTGCTTGCGCTTTCACTTGGTTTTTGCCTGTTTTTCAAAGGCGGCCACTTCTTTTTTCTTTTCATCAATCTCTTTTTTCCAGGTGCTTCAGGCTATTTTTTTCTGTTTGAATGCTTCCATGTTTTCCTTGAATGGCATCAGTCTGCGCTTGCGTTCGTTCAAGTTTCTGTCTTAGATTTTGCATCTCTTGTGCTTTTTTTTCCATTTCTGCAGCGAGGGCACTTGCCTGTCTTAGTTGGCTTTCGGCTTCTGCCAATCTTTGGCTTTGTTCTTGGATGGTATCGCGGTCTTGGGCAAGTACTTCTTCAGCACTAGGTCCCTGAGAGCTTGAAAATTTCTCTGTAAAGCCTCTGAGAAGCCCTCTTCCATCAGCCTTGAAAATTTTGGACTCACCCCCCAATCCCTTTGCCAGTTAAACAATTTCGTTTTCAGCGCCCATTTTTTTGCTATTGGACCCAATTTTCCAAAGTCCATCTTTGGAAATCGCCCTTTGATAAACATTTTAGCCCCTTCAAGCAAAGTCTATTTGTCTTCTGGATGCAAGAGGCCACCAATCAAAGGGATTTCCTCGTACAATCTATCTGGCAGCCCGCTCTGCTCGTGTGGTATTGTTTGCATCTTTACCTGCTCACCGCCGTGGTATGGCGTGGATGCCGCACCCGGCTGGAAAGGTCGGGTTGTGTCGACTTCTTGTTCGTCGTCGCCGTCATCATCGACGTCGTGGTCAATCTGATAGTCAAGATAATCATCAACGAAACCACCGCCTTCTGCCATTGCAATATATTTTTTGACACAATTTTTTAATTAGAAACATATTTTGCTTTGAAAATACAATGTCAGATCCAAATGGCATCAAAAAAATGGAAGGAGAGGTGCCATATGACAATATTTCAAAAAACAAAGAGGTGGCGTATAACTTTCTCCCAAAACACAAAGAAAAGCCATTGCTTAGCATGAAAGCACCGCACGCTGTCAAGCGCATCACTTTCAACCCTTCTGAAGCCGGCCCTGGCGAGACACTGAATGTTCATGCGCCCAAGCTAATTGAAAAGGTCCTTGTTCCAGGCTCGCTGGCCCTGCGCTTTAACATCGACCTTTCTGGCGGTCATGCCAACAGCTTTCTCTTCCAGAACGTATCGCGGGCGATTGTGAGTAAGCTGGTCGTCAGGTTTGGGACCAATGCCCTAGACGGATGACTACGACATGTACAAGATATTCGGCGACTTGTTCTTGCCCGGAGAAAAGAGGGACAACATGGTACCTGAGGGTATTCAGAGCGAAGATTTGTGCAAGATCCACTTAGGCTCGGGAGACAAAAAATCCTCTGGAGTTGCCGCTGAAAACAAGCTCAACGAAGTTTTTGGAACCAAATACGGCATTAATCTCGATCATCAGATCCTGACTGATCACGGCATTTTCTATCCACACGCCCTGTACAATGACCTTGTATTTGAATTGACCCTCGCACCAGCCGGCCAAGTAGTCAAAGGATCCGACCCAACTAAGCTGAAATACAAGCCTAACATACATGACTAACATCCAGCTTGCGTATGAAAGGATTCACAGCAAGAAGCTCGCAGAAGCGGCGAGAAAAGTTTACAAAAAGTGGCACTGAGTTACTCTATGACCACGTGAGCCGCTATAAAGTCTACCCGATCGACAAAAAAAAAACAGAAAAAAAAATAAACATCACAGTCAACGTCCAAAGAAGATCCATGAAAGGTATTCTCCTATTGTTTGTTGAGCTTTACACTGCGGGGACAAGAGATTCAGAAAAGTACGTCTTTCCTGACCTGAAGAAAGTCCGTGTCACGATAAACGACAACCCTAGTATGCTGTACAACGAAGGCACAGAAAACATGGACATTTGGAGAGAGGTCAGCCGCTTTTTTATGAAAGAAAAACACAAACCCCAGAATATGACTGCAGAAGTTCTACACAGACAATAACTTCGGGCTTATGATCGATCTGCGCTCCATGGCCAGCCAAGAAATGCATGGCAGTGGTACCCGTCTCGTAAACGCCACAGACGGAGTCCATCTGGAAACTGATTAAAAAACCGGAGTTTCAGAAACGTTAAACTGCCATGTCTTTGTCATTTCTGACTCTCAGTTGAACATTATAGACAGGCAGTATGATACTGTGCAGTATTGAAATGCATCTTGGCAACATTCCATTCAACGCGCTCATCGTGGGGCCGACCAACTCGGGCAAGACGCAGTTTCTCGTGAACTATGTCTGCGGTCCATTCTATGGCATGTTTGATTTCATCGTTCTCATTTGCCCGACTTTCGCCCATAACAGAACGCTGCTCCGGTTCGCTGAGAGAGAC
>JAEMPF020018387.1:2500-10165 GCA_022496165.2 Catalaphyllia jardinei | reverse complement strand
AAAAACAAAAAGAATATGAAAAACAAGAAGCATTTGAAAGACGAGAAAGGGAAAGGGAAAGGGAAAAAGCCATTTATTATGAATCTGATGATTCTTCTGATGATGGAACTAGACTTCCATGTGGTTGTTTTAACTATTTTGATGACGAAACAAATGCAGAGTTTAATTCAGATTGTTTTGAATGTGTAAGCAAATCCTTATTTTTAAGTAATAGTGGTATCAATTTTTTTTAATAATATGTGTGCTGGTGTCTTATCTATTCTCTTCACTCACCTCCTTTTGCTTTTGTTTTTCCCTTTATTTTAGATGATGTGCCCGAACCCCTCTTCTCTTAACTACTCATGACATAGCGTCTGTGTCTTGTGAGGTTTTCATTAATAAAGATGCGATCTTTAAACTCTGGAATGGTTGCAGGGCATCTTGGAAATATACTCGACGTTTTCACTGTCTTGAGCTTTGCTCTTGCTTTATATAGTTTGGTTTTATCTTTGTGGTTTGCAAATTTAACGATAATTGCGGTATTGCTGTTTCTTCTTTTAAGATGATGCGATATTTCTATATCGTTCGATGAAATGTCAACATCTAACACATTGGCGATTGCGAGGACCGCCTCCTCTGTAGAGTTGTATGCTTCTTTTGGGACACCATGGATTTCCAGACTGTTTTTTCTAGTATGTTGTTCTAGGCTATCAAGGTTATCCCATAAGTTGTAAATTTCGCCGTCTTGTTTGTCGATCTTTACCTTTGCTGCCTTGAGTTCCAGTTCCAAAGCCTTGTTTTGTTCACACGTTCTCGACAACGATTCTTGTAGATTTTGCACCTCGCGCCGGTCTTTCGATTTCAAGGACGCTTTAAGCTCTTTCAATTCGTCTCTGAGTTGACCATTTTCATGCAAGATTCTTGCAATTGTATCTTGGATGTTGTCTAGAATCCCCTTTATATCTTCCAGACTCGTGTTGCTCGATTCTCTGACCGTTGTCTCAGCTTCCGATGGCGAGGCCGCCATAGCGTGGTTGTCTATCGATTTGACCAGTTTCGCAGGTTTTTCCGCCGTCTCTGGTGAGCTGCTTTTACGCTCTTCCCATTTTCTAGTACCCGTTGTTTTAACTTTTCCTATTTGGTCCGTCATTTCAAGTTATGGTTCGGGGAAGGAATAGGAATAGGAGGCAGCATAAGAGTTGTTACACATAGCTGCCGTCCGCCATGACGCTCTCTTCCAGCTCCGTTATTATTGAAATACTACATAACCGGTAGTCTCGAATTATTCTAGAATTTCCACAGAAAACCTCATCTAATCCTCCTTAAAACTGTAGATCTTTGCTTAGAAATGTCAAGCGATTTCAATTATAATTTTAGGTTTGTGGTTGCAGTTAAATTTTCGAGCTTGATGCTCATAGAATAATTTCTACAAAAATTGAAGTTAGAACCCTGAATTAAAGTTGGAGAGTATTCGATATTTGCTCAGAAATGCGAAGCGATTCTAAATGATGTTTTGGTTTTGCACAAATTGTACGAACCTCGTGTCACTCAGGGGCACGATTTTTCAAAAACTACATACCCGGCAGTGAGAAGTTCTTCCCGCTTTCCACCAAACTTTCCTCTTGAACCTGCTGAGATGTCAGTGTAAAAATACCAAGCGTTTTCTGGCCTCAATAATTGCCTCGGCAAACTACAATTGTACAAATAGCTATAATAAAACGCTTGAGCGTTGACGAAAGTCCGATCTAACACTTCAGTCGCGTGACAAAGGGTTTTCGCGCCAAAAGGAAGTAAGCGTTGAAAGCGGCAAAGTTCTACTGTGAGCTAAACGGCTTAGCCCTGGCAGCGACGAAGTTCTCAGTTCTCTAAGTTATTTATACTGTTAACTAAACGGCAAACGTGTTTCCGACCAAAGATCGAGATGCTGGAATGCTCAATAATCATTTTAACATGTATTGATTATTCATGAATTTTTAATCTTTGTGTCTAGTTTATTTTGTGCCCTTGAGTGAAGGTTTTTATAGTATGAAGAAGCTAAGAGAATTCGTCCACCGCAACAAAGTGCAAAACCTTATTTATAATCGCTTCGCCTTTCTGAACAGATATCGAATACTCTCACAGGTCCAACTTTAACTTTTGTAGAAATTATTGTATGGGAGTTGATCGACACGAGTCGGTTACGAAACGTCGATATTTATATTCTAATTCGCTACCCCGCTCAAACGAATATAAAACATTTATCATGTAACAAGCAACCTCAATTTGGGTGTGTCAACACGAGCCGTGTGCGAACTAAAAGAACGGGAAATACAGAAAAATTAAATACCCAGTGATAACGAAACCGACAACAATGAATGAACACTATCCTTAATGTAACCGTCTTTTGCCTTGTCTGATTTCCAACGGCCGTGTCTTTTAAACAATCTGTCAGGCACTCGAGCATTAGCAGCAGCGGAGGTACCTCCGGCCCTAAGGCTATGGAAACCGTAGTCTTGCTTGGGAAGACCGATGGAATCGAAAGCGCTAAGCACTATCTCCCGCGCTCTAGTATAAGACAAAGGAACAGACCCGCGCAATTTATAGGTTCCGGTACTGCGAAGAAAAACAACAGGGCGAAAAATGAACTCTTCGCTGTCTGTTGAAAAAGAAGCGGCCACAAAATATCGTTGAACTAATAAATAAGGACATGTCCGAATGGACCAACTGAAAAACCACGGTAAACAAACCACTCGGCGAGCTAATTTCATGCGAAACGAGGACAAATGAAACCGACACACGGGCCAGCAGAAAGCCACTAGGCTTGAGAAAACTAAGGCCCCTTAGCGCCAATTCTGACTGCCAACACCGCGCTGTTAAACCTGTCTGAACCAATGAGTGAATCTTTGTAACACCCGAGGGCAAAAATCCCTGAGGGGTCAGGAAAATGAATGTACTCAAGGACGTACGGTTGAAATTGAATTGCATTTGCGAACAAGAAAGGCCAAAACACGTTAGACGGCCAGTAAGGGACGACTAAAGTACCAACCGCAGCGCATACAAAGAGATGCTGAACCACCCTGGTAATGCAGTGGACGGGAGGGACTAGCCAATTATTCTCTCCATACCAGGAGATTGAAAGTGCGTCAACAGCTTCAGTGCTGGGTACGCGAAACCTAGAATTGAATCTGGGAAGATGGGCGTTGGCCGCATTCGCGAACCTGTCGACTGTATGCGGGCCCCAAAGGCGGTCCAAGTGTGTAAAGAACTCGGGGGTTGTATACCAATCATCGAAGTCTACAATGTGGCTAATCGCATCAGCGCAAGCATTAAGTTCCCTGGGAACCCACCTGGGGAATAAGTGTGATATTGTAAGTTCGACAAAAATAGAAAATATCAAGCGCAATAGAGTGCAATTCTGCACTAGGACTCCCTATCTCCACAACACGAACGGCCCCTTGGCTGTCAGAATGCCACTTTACACACTTACCCCGAACCGAGTCTTTGAACGCACTTAAGGCAAATTGTATAGCCCTAAGTTCTCTCCAGGTAGAGCTCTTAACTGCTTCGCAAGCAGTCCACATACAATGGGACACCTCATTAGTGCCCACAACAAAAGCCCCGCAGGCGACGTTGCTAGCGTCCGAATAGCTAAACAAAAGGGGTGCATTATAAGGCAAAATAGCTCTCGTATTAAGACTAACGATATTGTTTTTCCAGAAAAATATTTCAGAGAGGCAATCATTATGAAGCCCGATAATAAGACGGGAATCCCAACTACGGCGGGATTCTATGACCTTGTAAAGGAAACGGGTTTTGAGGCGAGTCAGGTTGCCCAAAACTGGCGACATGGACATAACATGACCTGCGATAACAGCACAATCCCGAGCCGTAACATAAGGTGCGGATAGAAGAAATTTGTCAATCCGAGCGACAAATTTGCAAATACGAATATCGGTAATAGAATTGGTACCGATAACTAAGTCCCAGTTTAAACCCAACCAAACAAGCATCTGAGTGGGGTTCCATAGTGATTTGGCGGAATTGGCAACAAACCCCGCGCTGCTTAAGGATGATTGCACAAACAATGAATTTTCCTTGGCCATAGGCAGTGAGTCCCCTTTTCCGCACCCATCGTCGAGGCACGCAACAATTTTAATCCCGTTGGACCTCCAAAACTTAACGAGTGGTCTGAGACACTTGGTAAAGACATATGGGGCTGAGCTTAGACCGAACGGAAGTGATGCAAAACAAAAATACCGAACGGTACCAGAAAAAACCCAGGAGAAACCTAGAAAAGTTTGGTGATCCGGAAAAATATCAATATGGTGATATCCAGACTTGAGATCGAAACTGAAAAGGTAGTCGCCCTTATTAACATACGATAATAAAACTCTCCAATCTTCACACCTAAACTTCTGTTTCCAAACGAAATGATTGACATGACGTAAGTCCAGAATAAGCCTCTTCTTGCCTGAAGACTGTATCGAGACAGAGAGCGGATTAGCGACGTGTGGAATAAAGGGTAACTCAACGACGGCGTGAGTGTGGACTAATTCAGCGATAGCCGACTGCACGAAAGACGCATTATTGAGAGCTGACTGATTGTTAGAAAAACGCGCCTGACAAGGTGTACTAATAAATGGAATCCGATAACCGAATTTAATGGTATCGATAACAAAACTATTGGCACCAATAGTGTGCCAATAACTTAAACAGGACCTAAGTCTACCCTTGAGTACTGGCAATGCGGAATTCTGTTCAAATTCAAATAGATTGCGATCGTAATCGAAATCAACTAAAGAAATAGAGTCCCTTTCCCTGAAATACTCAAAATAAGAAGGATACATATCTAATAAATTGACTAAAGCTAATATCTAACCTTGGAGAACAAGTTTTTAATCCTGTGGTCCTATTTACCTCCAATGCCCGAAAAACCAGAAGAACTAGGAAAGGACTGCCCCGAGCTCAAAGATCTGGTTTGAGGATTAACTTGACACTGGGATCTCCAATGACCTTGCTGGCCGCAGGCGAAACAAATATCACTTCTTGGTTTTCTGAAAGCGCCAAAAGTACGAGAAATAGGTCTGGAGGATGATGAATGTTGGTCAGCAAACGCGGTGGTTGTGGTCGAAGATTGGGGTTGTGAATAACATTGCTTTGATGGCTTCGCTTTCTGTTGGCGTTGGTTGCGTTTACGAAGGGCCCTCTGCTCGGCACGGCGGATACGCTTTTCGTCCTCGGACCCGCTAGCCAGCTCGTCTGATAAATACTCGTTCACCAAATCCCAACCGGCGGCGGACTTGTCTGCCAGTCTGATAAGCTTGTTGCGCTTCTTAATGTCAGAGTCTAGTTCTTCCAGTTGAGTTTTAACAAGGTCTAATTTCCTCTTCCCGAGAGCAACTGACGCCGACTTCACCTTTTCTGCAAGGTCGGAGTTGAATTGAAACTGTTTCTTATTACCTTCGAATCTAAACGTGATCTTGGATTCTTCTTTAAGCTTTTTGGCCACAGAATCGGTACTACTGCACGACTCGTCTTGAATATCGCGCTTCAAGGCGCCCAACTTCTTGTCGAAATAATCCTTAAATAGAGAGAACGCGGACGCTATATCACTGGATTCTGAAGACTGGAATGGTACTGAAGCTTCGAGAGATTGAGACAAAGGTTGTTTAGGAAGCGAAGGACAGCAAAACGTCGCTGCTGGGAAAATCTGTGTTCGCTGGAGTAACGTCTTCAACATCGGACATAATTTTGAGGGCGTAGGGACGGTCGTAAGACGCGAATGAATATAAATGAGAACAACTCAAATATATATAGCCTACCGCTAATGAAGCAACAGAACAGCATGCCATGTAACACCCCAAAGAAAAGGTTACGTAACCCATGATAAATACATTTTCTAGTATGTCCAGGCACGACAATTTCCTCCACAACAAAGCCAAAATTACAATTCAAATCACTTGACATTTCTAAACAAGATCTACAGTGTTATGAACGATTGGGTGAGTTTTTCCGTGGAAATTCTGGAACAATTTCAGACTGACGGGTAAGTAGTATTAAAAGCACTTCCCGGCTGCCAGGTATCTAGAAACAATGTAAAACTAGGAGTAATCAAAGATTATGAGAGTGCGTTAGACGTCGTATAAACTTTTATACAGATACCTTAAGTGATTTCCCTAGCTGACTTTCAACCTCTAAAAATCAACCCTTTTCATCAACAACCGGAGTTTTAAAGAAAGATATTTCAGTGACAAATGCCATGCCATTCTGATTGAACAGGTCTCGGTACAAACTATGTTGCGTGACGGCGGCAGGTTCCAACTCACAAGTTTAATAGGACTAAAATATTTACATCAGCCTTCAGATTTTGTGCTAAATATTGTCACATTATTAACTTGTAATTTGTAAAAGTATATATTTTACGAACATTATTCTAAGCAGGAAGCTCAAATATAAGTACACATTTGCAATCGCTTGCTCGTTCATCGTAAACAAACTCCGTGCGACTGATTCCAGTATTTCCGCTGGCCTGATACGTTCCCTGGCTCAGGTTCACTCGTACGCATCTTATAAAGTAAACAAGTTCCTCGTGAGCCCGAACGAACGTTTAAATAACATCATACTATTGAATATAATAATACTACTCAGCCTCAAAATCCCACGGCAAAAGTATCCAACGCTACCTCTGTGATCGAGAGCGCATGAATAGAAAGTGCAATGTGTACATGGCCTGCTCACGTGCTCACATGTTCGTCACATGTATTATTCACCGAAGCGGTGGATATTTACCTGGCCGCTTCGAGGTAAATATTCACTGCTAGCCACCGACGCTAAGGTGGATAGTTGTTTTATTACATACTAAAACAGTGAGATAATATCCACCACAAAAAATTAATTTGGATGACTTCTTCACTTGTCACGGATGCAAATCGGGACGCCATTTTTTCCCGAGTTGCTCGAGGAAAACCGCCGCCTGGTTAGCTCAGTTGATAGAGCGCCGGACTGCTGTGCGGGAGGTTCGAGCCCCAGACCGGACCAACACTCAGGGTCTTAAAATAACTGAGGAGAACGTGCTGCCTTTGTAATTATATCTGCAGATGATTAGACGTTCAGGTCTTTTCGGATAAGGACTATAAACCGTAGGCCCCGTCTCCTGCACCTTCGATGTTATGGTTAGCAGGGGACGTAAAAGAACCTACACGCTTATCGTAAAGAGCAGGGCATGAAGTTCCCGGTGTTGTGGTCTGGCCTTTGTTGTGACACTGTGAAATGCTCGGAGATATTAGCTCATATAGAGCTACTCTACAATCCGAGGGTAAATAAATTAAGTATTCACTTCACTTCGAGAACTGGTGACGAACAGTGACGAACAATACATGTGGAAGGAACAACCTCGTCCCCAGGGCCTTCTCCTCGACGATTTTCAAAATGGCGGCCATTCTCATTCCAAAAAATAACGCCCGGGCGGAGTGTGGGGGTATTCAGTGGACATGATTTTATATAAAAATATGTCGTATAAGCGTCACGGAATATTTAAGTATCTTTCACCGGAGCCCACACAGGAGTTACGTGTACACCATTGCGCGCGGATCGTCCTCCAAAAATTCATTACAATCGAATGGCAGCTTCCCGAAGCGGACAAACCTGGCGTGGACTTTTCCGAGGCATCACTGTGGAAGTTGACTAAGGTTTAATTAATTTAATGGT
>JAEMPF020018386.1:0-10167 GCA_022496165.2 Catalaphyllia jardinei | reverse complement strand
ATTAGAGCAATGCATTCACCAGCGTACTTTGCATGTTTTGTCTACTTTGGTGGCGTTTAAATGGCTTGATAGAAAACTAATTATGGAATGAGAGATAACGATCTGCATTTGAAGTTGAACGCTGCGGAAAGAGTGGTCAAATTAAATGGTACTGGACAAAATATTTTTTCAGGAAAGGAATTTGAACTGTTGCCGACTTTTAAAGTTTAATTTCAGAACGCCAACACTTGTCACAAATATTTCTTGAGAAAATATAGCTTTAACCAGCGCCCCTGCAAGACGGCGCGTTGCCAAATGTTTTTAAGTTCTGTGTTTGTATTTGTTGAAATTGCTTGAATTTCCATCTAATTTTCACCAATAATTAATCAGAAAGTTTGTTTCCTAACAACCAATTATAGCCACAAATCGGAAAATGTATTTTTTGACCACAGATCTGAGGGTCCCCATGACTATTTGCCGAGTTACCCGTCTCATTTTATTTAATTGTATTTATTGTCATTCCAGTTGCATGTAATAAGTATGCTTCGTTATAAAAACCGAGAAATACAGGTTATGAGATTGATGAAATTAAAACGCCGTTTGGATCGTATTATAAAATGTTGCTTTTTATCACGGAAGTACTCCGAGAACCTTAAATTCCGGGGAGGGGTCGCTCAGAGCCACAACAATTTGTTAAAAAGACTGAATGATTCAGTGCTCGGGTTCCCGATGTTAATCCACAAGATGAATCCTGTGCGGCATTCGGTAATAGAAATAGTCAGAATGGGTTTTTCTTTTTCTTCATTGTGGTATTCAGCTGTTCCCAAAAGACCTGGGAACGAGGATGAGATCAATGGGTATAGTTTTTGTCTACAAACAAAGGATGATCATCAACTTAAATACTCCAAAATACGAAGGAATTATAAAAAAACCATTGCGAAAAAGATTCAACTCATGTATGGATATATATCATAGTTTGAAATAAGCGAGTAAGGCAAAAAGAACAGGACAACCGGTCCAGACAAGACTTTTTTAACTCTTTTGTATGTACTTTTTTGTGTGAACTAACTCTAACATGTTTCAGAAAGAAGTGTTGCTTGTAACAAAAGTCCTCGAGAAGCAGAAGTTAGTGAGATCAGAGATCCCCTGAATAATTGTTTGTGATAGAGTGCAAATTTCCGACTGAGAAAAAAAAATTCTTAGAATTTTTATGTTCATACCATTACAACAGAAAATAATAACACTTCAGTTCATATTATTGTGTCCTGAGAATTAAAAGGTCAGACGTGTGCCATATAAGCCACAGAATTGTGCTGGGATATGTAGACAGCTGACAAACGTTCAGTAAAATAAGGCTCGGAAACTTAACATTTTCCTTGGCACGAAAGTGAAATACCTGTACACAAATACCTTCAGGTAAGGTAGAATTTAGAAAGCAAAAAGTAGGTTCTATTTGATAGAAGCAATCGCCAAAAAAGCTATCCGTTTGGCCGTTTCCTTTATATGACTGAGGAAGGAGTTTTATACATCTGATGAAGAGCTGTTGCGAGGGAAGTTGTTCTAAAATGGAGGCGATATTTCGGCTTTTAAATGTGACGAAATTTCCGAGAAAATATCAGTTTGACCAATGCCAGGGAGTATAAGGGCTTACGACTCTATCCCCAAATCGGTTTCGCCACAAGAAAGCATCGAAAAGCTGACAAACTGAATATATTATTTCCGGCTTAGGACTGTTTGCAGATCTCTGTGGGAATGTACTTTAAATATGCTTGTTGAGTTGTAGGAACAAGCAAATAACAAACACTGGAAAGGTTTTCTGCCTGAGAAAATCTTCTCCGGATCCCACCATGACCATCTTTATGTTTGTGTGTTCAGTTAGTAAAGCGTGCAGGGTTTCAGTTCTCCGGTCACGACTTCAATTCAGCTATCTGTATGTTATGACCAGCGCATTCCCCGGCTAACTGATTTCCCGGAAATCAATAGATAGAATGTTCAGTTTCGCAATAGAAATCTATACAAAGGACATATTCCGAACCAATTACGAGCAAGAATGTAGGCTCCTGATGTAGTTAGATGCAAACAAACGAGTGGTGTTGTTGAAAAGTTTATAGTAAAGTAATATGCTAAAAAGGACATAGTATGTAGACTCGTGACTAGGTGTAGGATTCCGCAGTCAGAATGAGGGGAACTAAACGACTGATCGGATCGATGGCTACAAAACAACAACAACAACTAAAATCAAATTACAATATTTAGAGCTAGAGGATGCTACATCAGCGTTGGCTGGTTTTTATGCTGGTCCTCCATTCTGGTTGAATTCGAATTTGGAAATGTTGCCAATGGTAACTTTTTTCCACAGACTTCAATTCTTCTATTCAATTCTGACTTGCATGTTCTCGGTTTAGGACTCAACAATAACTGCGCGTGCAAAGAGACTTTTGGTCATGCACTCTATATCTTGACATGAGTGTGTTTTAAGAACAAGCTAGCTTTTGTCGAGGAAAATATTGTTGTTGTTTATTTTGGTAGATGCAATAAATATTTAAGTGCATTATCGTTTGTCTTACGATGTAGTCACTACGGGTAGGGAAAGCCGCTTATCGCAGATTTTGGTCCTAAATATGGTAAGGGTTTTGGGAAGCGGGCTGCACACCCTACCCAATTTTTCTGAGAGTACTTCCCCGGGACAGGAGGTAAGCCTAACTATGGCGAGAAATAGACTAGAGCTTCCTGTCTGTGAGAGGAATGAATATTTGTTTTTCTAAAATGGTCTGACTCATAATTTGAAAATGTTTCAGCAAATTTTTGAGATACTTGCGAGTTAGCGTGTACTTTTATAACGTCTGTCTTTGCCTCATTTGTCTACAGGAGAAGATTTCCCTCATTCTCTCCTTCACTTAACCCCTCCAATAACGGCACCTTTTTCACTAAACTTGATGAGTTTTTTTGTGGGGGGGGGAGAGGGGGTGCAGACTTGCGGTGCGATGAGTGAACTGAGGGAAACCCTGAACCCTGCTTACGCTAGGAATTCTGTTCAAACATTAGACTTTGAACCAGTTCGTCTAAAATCTAGTCTCCTTCGCAGCCGTTTTTTGGGATGTCACGCAATGCTCCACCCAAAGAAACGGCTGCTCACATCCGAACAACATTCCTTTCCATTGTGTTTGTGGTTTGGTTGCGGTCTGCTGAACAGACCAATCACATAAATGCATAGTGCTAATGACGTAAGCTTTCGCGCGAAAAATCAAGATGTGACAGACAATCTAGCTAGTGTACTGATCATGGCGAACGAAACGCCGAAAAAAATCGTAGATGAAATTCTTAAATGCTTCACTTGTTCATCGCTGTGCTCTGCTGATCAAAGGATCTTTATTGTCGGGAAAACTAGCCATAATTTCGTAGAAATTATAAAATCTGCGCTGAACGTAGACGTCAACTGCTACGTTTACGATACGGACAGTACCTTGTTTGTTTGCAAAACATCATGCTACAAGCGGCTTTTAAAGTTCCAGCGAGCTTCAGAGAAAGTGGAGGAAATCAAAAAAGAAATTCAACATGCCTTTCAAGCCAGACCAAGGGCTAAACGCTTGCCTCGTCCTTCAGATGGGAATGACGATGAAATAAACGACGAGCAGAGATCGCTATCAACAAATCGAGCGAAGGCATCGAGAACGCTTCAGTTTAGCAACAACATCTCTACCACTTGTGCTTCTTCTTCTTTTGGCAGCCAGCCACTGCCTGCTGGGGCGAATCCGCTCAGTCATGTCCTTTCACCGATACAAAAAGCTGGTCCACGCTATCAAGTATTTCCGCACGTTCAAACAACACAGGATTTTCTGCCTCCTTTGACATCAACCCCATCGCGCTTGTCGGAAAACCGTAAGGAAAGTCAGCAAGTAAGGCTTTCCGTGCAGTATCCCAGCAAAAACCTGAACAAAACGCTTCACGGAACTTATCAGAACGTTGGTAAAGCACTGGCTCATGGAGTTCCATCAAGAATTGCAACAGCAGTAATGGATTGTCTGCCAGTAAGGAATCACATTGTCGAGAAGGTGATGAAAGTGGTCTCGAAGGAGGTGACTGGCCTATGTTCCAAAACTAACCCTTCGCTTCTTAGAAAAACGGAAAAAGAGGATCTGGAGAAGTACGATATGGAGCATGTTTGTAAAGAGTGGCGCGAGAGAGCTCCAGTGTTTTACTCGTTCCTTCTCACTTCTGCTGCAAACAAGAGCACGAAAAGTTCTACGTGGTTTGGAAGCCTGGCTCTTGCAGGATCTGTGTTGTTAAAACAGAGAAACCGTGAAATGAGCGCCACTGCTGCGGTTATGGGTGTCCTGCTCAAGAGTAAGGCAGTAGAGGTATGACTTTACATGTTTTAATTTTTTTTCGAATCGCGACGCTAAGCAGAATTGTTGGGCTGGATCGATTTCGTATCTATGCAGGTGCTACATGTAAGTTGTCCATTTCTTAAACAAAAGTCCACATGTAATATTCCATTTCCTCTCAGTTAATTATTGGTATGAACACTAAAATTTTCATTTAACGTTTACCATATATAAGCTTATTATTCGTCTCTGTGAAAATAGTTGATCTCTGATCATGAAAAAGGATGTTTAGAAATTCCTAGACAAAACAATTTGAAGGTTCAAAATAAGTCTTTTTTTGACAAGCTCACAGGAAAATTAATAATGTTTTGCCTGTTTTCATAGATAAAACTAAAACTTTGCTGTACAAATATCTACTGTTTTGTAAAATTTCATTTACATGACAGGCTAGCCTGAGCAGATTGAACAAGATGAAGCTTACAAACTCAAACCAGCAAACTTTGAGATCTCTTGATAGACTTGGTGAAAACCATGGCAGCTATCTGTCAAAAACAAGGGAGAGGATCACGATGCAAAACACACAACAGCACCTACTTAATGAGGAAATAAAGAGCCTAAATAGTGTACATGCTACTCATCTGTCCTCTAATTCTGGTTTAGCATGCAACTGCAGCCAACAAATTTCTGCACTCAGAAAACAAGCCTTTGAATTGGAGAAGTCCTCTCATCCTGGTTTTATTATTTCATTTGACAATTTGGATCTGCAGTTGCAGAGGAAAAGTATGACAATGCAGTCCCAAAACCGTGATTACCACTGGGTCAATCATCAAATGATCGAAAATCGTGTTTCTGGTGTCCATCTCAAATCAAAAGGACCAAAGGCAAACCTCCAGGAAGTTTCAAACCTTAAATTCCTACCAACACTTGGAGACCAACAGCAGCAAAGAACAAACTATATCATACTTACAGGAAGAATCCTGGTTAATTACTTTGATGCCTTGGCTCCTCTGAAGGATGCAATCATCCTTCATATACCCCACAAGTATACCAAGGAAATGGCTCAAAAGTCAAAGAAGGTTATTGTTTTTTAAATGTTAATGTGATATTTAGCACCTCTTAACATTATAGATGTTGTAGGTCAAAATGAAATTCAGTTAACAATGAAATTTTTTTGTCTCTTAACATGAGTAATTATTTCATTAGGGTTAGAAGATGTAGGAAAGTGAGAATCATTCAAGGTGAAAATCATTGTTAACCTGAGTTTCATTTTGACCTTCAACATAAGCCCTAACATGTTACTACCTAGATGTTTACCAGAGACCAGCTTTTTATAATTTGTGTGAATGGAATGATTAATAATTCACAAATGCTTGATTATGTTTTCTCTGAAGTTGTCAGATGAATGTGGTTTATTTAAAAGAAAAATAAAATGAATAAATAAATAAATTGATTAATAGTAGGTTTGGGAAAATATGAATCTATTGTGTATGTAACCTTGTCATTTTGCTGCCATCCTTGAGATAAAGTGGTTTGTATGTGGCCTTGTTAAGGTTTTGGGGGCCTTTGTTTCACTTTAAGGGATTTTCACTGACCTTGAAATTTCATATTTAATTCTTTTCCCTGTAGATTCCCCTTGGTATCATGTTCAAGAATGAGAACATCAACGAAGACATGATGTCAATCCTTCAGCAGTTCTTTTCATACTTGCCTAAAACTGGTGATGGAGGTGTTGATGGCCAGCTTTTCTCAGGTGATCAGCTTACTGTTGAAAGGGCAGTTAACGTCATTTCCTCGGTAGCAAATGGTTTTACCCCGGAAGATCGATTAGAGGGCATTAACCTTCAGTTGGGTGATTGGCATGCTGCTGTGAAAGTGCTCAGTGTAAGTACCAGTGCAGTGTTTACTTTAGTCTATTTCTGAGAGTGTTTGTCTTGGATGTCATAAAGTGCTTGCCCCTAAACATTGTATGTGTATGGATTCTTAATTGGCCACTCTGCATTGGGGCTTGTCAGGACCAATGTAACCAAACAATGATAAACAAATATATAAATTAACATAACTAAGTTAAGAATCTCAACTGGTAGGAGGCAGACTAATCGCCTTCGCAGCCGGTTTTTGGGATGTCACGCAATGCAATGGGTGGAGCATTGCGTCACATCCCAAAAAATGGCTGCAAAGGAGACTAGAGGCAGACCAGTTGGCTATTTACAAGTGTAGCCGAGAAGTTTAACTCAGGGCTACCAAGAACAACATCAGCTAGTGGTCAGAACAGGATTTGAACCCAGGACCTACGGATTTCAAAACCGGTGCTCTAACCACTCAGCTACACTGCCGCCACATTGGCATTGAGCAATGTGTCACATCCCCATGAACAGTTCCAAAAATGGATATGTTTGTATTGAGATTGAAGATTGTGAAACTAATCAAAAATAATTATTTATTGTTCTTTTCAACAGCTAATATTCTCCAGATTCTTCAGTGGAAAGTCCGATTTGGACATATGCACCCTGTTTTCAGACCGTACACTCATCAACAGGAGAAATGTAACTGGTGATCCACATTCTTCATACAGAGCCAACAGGGACTTCCTCTCTATCATCTTCCAGTCAAGGGTGATTGCAGCTGCAATGACAGTGTTGGGCTTTGCTGACAAAACAAGTGCCCCAGCAAACTACCCTCTACCAACAGGCATGGAGAAAATGAGGAAGGCTGAGAAACTTGACTACCTCAATGAAATCTCTTCAAAGGTGGTCGATGCTTTTGTTTTCCGGTCAAATGCAGAGGTGAATGATCTTGTCGGTGGTGTTTTGTCTGAAGAAGAGAGGGATATTCTGCAGCAACAGGAACTTACTGCCGAGGGGAGATTCCCCTGCAGATTTCCAGGATGTAGCCGGTCATTTAAGTATAATGGCAGAACAAGAAGGAATCATGAACTGTCGCATGAACCACCTGTTCAGGTTGACAATGAGACCCTAGTGACCACATCATCAGTATGCACGACCCCTCCCAAAGAGAGCAAACCAGGTGATGATGTTTACAACTACAACTGTGCTCTTATGACGGATTGTTTTCTTTTCTTCAACTTTCTTGATGCCATCAAAGAAGGGGACGGGATACGGATCATGAGACAGTACAAGTACATTATGCTGTATTGCAAAGCAGATGGATCCCATAGCACAAAGTATGCCCTAGAGTGCTTATATCAGTTTTTCCTGGTGCATGCACTTTTGTCTGAAAGAGACAGTGAGCGATTTGTGTGGAACAGATCTGTAAACAACAGTGGCAAAAAAAGGCACCAACATCCCATTAGATGAGGACACAGAACACAGCAACAATTTCTTAAAGCAAGGCATTAGAAATCTTGGCCCAAATGTCACTGAGAATGCTGTTCAGAGATTATCCCATGCAGAAAGTCCAACAGCATCAATACTGACAAATCTTGATGACAGCATCAAACGACTGTTACGATCAGGCAAACATTCTACTGGAAGTCTGGAAAGGGATCTGAATGAGCTAGTTAAAAGAGCAGTTGAGTTTAACATCTTTACAGAGCTTGAGGGACGAACCTACAAACAATTCAGCAGCTTCAGGAGGGACAGGCTTGCTGATTTGGATGCCTCTAGCTTACACAAATGGATAAACAAGCACAAAAAAAACATTACATGGGGAATTAGGGCAAGATGAGAACAGAATTTTTTTCAGAAAATGTTATATTATACAAGTAGAATATCAGAGGCATTTCTATGTGTACATGGATAAGCAATAATATTTATTGGTTAATGTTACATATAAACTTACACTAGTGACATTTGACTCACAGTTTCTTTATACATTTGCCAAGATCATTCTATAGACTGATCATCCAAATTCATGACCTCAACAGTTGCTAAAACAGCTGAAGGTACTTCAATTTCTTCAAAATTATTGCAGTCAGGTTCAATTTCTAGCGAAGAGTTTTCTAGTTGAGAAATAGACAAATTGTCAACAATCATGTCGATTAAGTCATTGTCTTGTAGGATTTCATTCCATTCATCAAGCTCTTCATCAAAATCATACTCATTGTCCTCTAATGGAGTACGATCAAATGACTGAATGTCAGCACTCACATCATTACAAACATCACTGATAACTGAAAGGATCTCCAGTGCATGCCTCATGTCCCATATTTCCCCAACTTTGTAAACATCAGATAAACTAAAAATCATGTCCAAGTTATCCAACACCTGTGTGATTTGATGTTTAGAAAATCCAAGCATAAACTGCAAATTTGTGAGTGTCTTCACATCACCATGAGCTGTTGTGTTTAGCAGTTTGATTACAATGGACTTGTAGTATTGAATTAGGCGACCTTCCACAGCTTTACTTTGCTCTTCGCGCACTGCCCTTTTCTTCACTGATGCAGGGTCTGCTGCTTCCCCTTGAGACGACGGAAATGATGAATAACTGCCACAATCTGGCATTCCACAATTGCATTCCACAGCACAGTTATCACAGCAAAGATGTGGAACTTCATGCTGCCAAGTTGTTGAATGAAAGTGCTTCAGCAACTCTTTTCTTCTGCAATGTTGAGTCTTCACATATTGCTTCATATGGCCATCAACATGGGCCAGAAGGACCCCATGGTACAAAATGTAGACAGCACTTTGAAGACCATCCCTGCCTGCTCTACCTGTTTCCTGGATATATGCTTCCACATTTTTAGCAGGTCCATAATGAATTACTCTGTGCACTCCCTTGCAGTCGACGCCCATTCCAAATGCAATTGTTGCAATCAACAATCTGATAGTTCCAGTCACTGACTGGAAGGAGAGAAGAATTTTTTCTTTGTTTGCAGAAGGTGTGCAGGAGTGAAGCATTTCAACTAGTACATTGGTTGAATCATTATCAGTTCCATGATAAATATCCTTGCCAAGCATGCCTTTCACCATTCCATATATAACACTGCATTGCTTAATTGTCTGACAATAAATAATTGTCCTGTCAAAAGATGCCCGTTTCAATTTGAGCTCTTTAACCAGCCACTCAAAATACAACTCATGGTCAGCATCTTTTTGCATGCATTTTACTATGTAGGTAACATTTGGCTTATTTGGACTTTCCTGAACCTCAAATGGCTTCTCCATGAGAAGGATGTTTAAAATGGTTTCTTTTGTCAGTTTTGTAGCTGTTGCAGTCAAAGCAATCAGCTTAGCATTTGGAGCTAATGATCGTAGTTCATGGAGGTGGCCATAGCACTCGCGGAATGCTTTCGTTTTATTATCCTCTGACATTCCCCTGAAAAATGCAATAAAAAATACTATTTAACCTTTCGGTTTTAAGACTTGGTTTGCTCCACAATAAATTTTTCACATAAATTAAAAAAAAAATCAAATTCAACTGAACACTAAATAAATTTGTTCAATATCATGAAAGTAACATATCAGGCTAACTAAAGTGGTATTTCACACCGCACGTTTTCAAATAAATACACGCGTGAACTGTGGGCTAATTGTTCTGCCTTATAGTAATAAATTTTACCAGAAGCACATCACCTAGGGGAGAACGTGAAATATAACAATGATATGAAAGCCTTGCGTGTATTTATAATTATTCCATTTCCTTCCATGTAAGTTAAACGTAATGTAAAAATGGAAAGCATATTATAAATAGAACTTACCACTGCCGTATGACGTGTGCTTCATCGACAGCAATGGCACAAAGTTTTCTCGAGTAAACATCATTGCTCAACATGCATCGCCAGCGTTCGTTTGGGTGGAGCATTGCGTGACATCCCAAAAAACGGCTGCGAAGGAGACTATCTAAAATCCAATTTAATGGAATTTTGGATCAAAACGGGGAGAGTGCTAAAGAAAAGGGGGGGGGG
>JAEMPF020018385.1:0-5000 GCA_022496165.2 Catalaphyllia jardinei | reverse complement strand
TAAAAGAGATCGGAAGTGTTTACCTTTCTAGCCGCTGGCAAATCCGATGCGACACAAAGAAGAACTCCCTTCATGAGGTCCTGGGATGACGCCGACAGGTACAATGTTTTCAACTTTGAACCGTTCATTTCTGGGCAAGTTCATCACAACGAGATAAATCACACCGACACTGTACCTTGCCAACTTGAAAGGCTGGAACCAGTCTACGTTAAGCATAAAAGCAAGAGACCTCTCTCCGGCAAGTAAAGGCTCCCCATCTACAAACAAAAACTCACGCCATACTCTCCCATCAACAACGTCCGCAAGGATTTCCGACACCGAGTTCAATTCCCGTGCTGTTTTCCATAAATTACACTTACTCCAAAGTCCTTTCTGGCTAGAAAACTCCTTAAGGTGTCCAAAATTCTCATGTAACTATAAACTTTATGGGGGTAAAGTCGTATCGAACTATCTTTCAGTCGTACTTCTTTCAAAAGATGTCCCCCATTCAAGTCTCCACAGGTGGCGCGAAACCTTCGATGTCGGTGGTTTGGGAAGAGGCGATGTGAGCACTTCTTTGGAATTCGTCGCCGACCAATGGTAACAAAACAGTCAGAGAAATCATACAGAGAGTGGAAGTTCGGACACACAACGTAATTTATAAATCTGTCTCGATCTAGCCCAAGTCTCTTTCTAATAAAATAAACAGAGGTAGGCAAAAACATAACAACACCTCCAAACCAAGGAGCATGACGTTGGCATACGGTAAATCTTAGCATGAGTTCTAACGCACTATCCGATATCTGGAACTGGGCAATCCAAAACAATACAAAAAAACAAATCCACTTCACCAGTGCCAGCTGAAGAGAAAATCTGCCTTCAACTTCTGCTTCGACCGAAAGTGACGTAGCGGGTCGCCCTCCGTCTAAATCCTCGTCGTTAAAATCAGTCACAACATCTTCTATAGCATCCTCCCAGAACTCTAGCGTACTTCTAGCCGTTTCCGTGTCCACCTTCATGTAATCGACTTCTTCTTCTTCTGCTGCTTCGTTGTCGAAGCCTGCAAACCCAGAGGCACAGTCGTACATTTCACCGTCCTCATGATCACGACTTGGACCTGTGTTTTGGTCGGATTCCTCGTCCGAGGAAGAACGCTGCTCCCATAAACCTGTTTTCTCGTTAAACTGCTTCTCTTTATGCCTTCTGTATGTTCGTGGAGCGACGAATTCTCCACAATGAGGACAGAGAATCCCGTTCACTTCCATTTTAAGCAGATTATCAACTGATACTGAAAATCCACGTGAAATTTATACTTAGAGTCCTCCATAAAAAGTCCTCATTCCTAAATATGGGATAAGACACGAATGTTCCCGTATATTCCTTTTATGGAACACAAATACTAAAACGCGGGAAAACTAATCTTTTCTGCCTTGGAAAACCTTCAAAACTTCTCCATCGCACCGTGGACAAACAGACCTTTTTTACCCTTTGTAATTATGACTCTAGACCCAAGAAGGCAAATGTCATTTCAGAGAACAAATCCTCTTTGCTCTGCATCAGAATCGCGTAGTGAGGATCCAGAAGGGGATAGCGGAGCCGGAGCTTTGTTGGAAATAATACGACGACAAAACGAATATATTTTAAGTATGCTAACAGCTGCCCAAGACAGACAAGACAGAGAGGACGAAGTCATCATCACGAGAAAACTTGTTCCCAAAAAAACTGGAGGTAGGTTTTGAGTTATTTTGCTTTAAATGAACCTCTTTAATCTTATATCATCTGAACAAAAGATCGCAAGCTCAAGTTTACATTTATGGCAAACACCTGTCCAGCACGGAGCACCCGCTCGAATACTGAAGTTGGAACGCCATGCGCAAGCTTGGTGTAAAGTAAAAAGTTATTCTCTCTTAACGATCTTAACAATACATTTACATCAATTCAGATAACAAAGTCAAACGAAGGTCTAATAGAGCTTTTCAGAAGCCGTCTCACACGAGTGAACTTTGTACCCTTTGAACGCTTTATTAAGTGTTGTGGCACACAGCTCCGATATTTTCCATCACTAGGGTCTTGACTTCTCCAACTTTCCGTTACAAAGGGTTGCATAAAGATGATTCTGGGAAATGAGTTCAAGGAAAAAAAATTGTAAACAAAATTTCATTCACGAGAAGAATAATTCCCGCCAAACTTAGTTAGAGGAAGTAATGTACCTATCAATGTCAAGCTGGCAGGGTGGGGGGGGGGGGGGGGGGAGGCAGGGCATAGGGCAGGGATTTGATATTTTTCCAAAAAAATGCTGTAAAATTCCCTACACACGGGCAAAAATGTGAGGTCAAATATAACTGAAATTCCCCACCCTGGGAAATGATTTGTGTTCAAATGTTTGCAAAATTTAAAATATCCCTACCCCCCCGGCCAAAGCGATCGATGAAATCTCTGCCCTATGCCCTACCTCCCCCCACCTTCTAAAAGTCACTAGAAACATATTAGGCAGCTTTCTCATGGATCAGAGCAACTGCAGTATGAGAGCAAAGTACAATTACTTTCATTTAGAAGATAAACAACAATGCTGCTTTCATCATCATCAAGAACACAAAGTCATAATTCCATTGTAAAGGTGTCTGTAATCAAAGTTAAGTATCTTACAGAGAGATGAAGTGCATTGGTGATGTTGACTGCTGATGCTGGCTAACAGCGAGAAATCATTGGTGACAAGGCATATTTGGGAATTTTTAAAAGAGGTCATGCAGTTAAAACAAGAATATTATATTTTAATAACCTAACGATAACAGCTAACCTTTTTATTCAACAGAGAGTTCTTCATGAAGTTGTGTCTGGCCTTGAAACCCCATGGGATTTAAGGTAAGGTGTACAACATCTGCCTTTTAAAAGGAAAAAATATCACTCATTAATACTTCAGAAAGAAAACTTTAAGGAACATACTTGAATTGATTTCCAATTTTCGTGCATTTCACTGTTAGTGTTGAGTTTCATGATGAGTCTTGGTTCAAGACCAGGCCAGGGAGTTGAGGCTTCGGCAAGACACTTTATTCTCACAGTACCCCTCTCCACCCAGGTGTACAAATGGGTACCAGCAAAATTTATGCTTTTTTTTTGGGGGGGGGGGTAATTCTGCGATGTACTAGCATCCCATCCAATGGGGAGTAGACTTACTCCTAGTTGCTTTAGAGTACAGAAACCGGAGATACAGTCTGTAAATGCCGACTGAATGGACGACTTGGCTCATGTGCAGAGTTTACCTTCTAACTTTACTTATCACGTATTCTAGGGAACAATTCACACCTACAACAGAGATTCAAAAGTTAATTTTCAAAGTGCTATTTAAACTTGAAATATTGTATTGCTCACTTACAGCTAAAATTTAACTTTAGATTGGATTATATATTTGGGTGTCTTGTTAGGTTGAAAGAAGTTTTGAGCCCAGTGTCCTTTTCTTAACGAGTGAGGGACAGTCGGAGGGGAGGGGATGTTACTGGAATTCTGTAGTACTGTAGTATATCATTGCCACCCATGTTAAAAACATGTTACTTCACTGACTTAAACACCATAATATTGTAAATCTACAGTAAATCATTTGCCGCTCCAGAAAACAAGCCAGTGCACACTGAAATTTTAAAAAGAATAAGAACCATCGACAAGGCCACACCAGGCAAAATCATAGCAAGTAAGATTTAGTTAACTTTAGTTAACAAATAAAGAAGCCTAAGCTGTTTATTAGATTGTGATAAAACATGAAGGGCATTTGAAACCATGAGGGAAATGTAAAAAACATGGGGCCGCAGGCAAGTGTCTTCTACATTTCTCAATAATATTGTTCTCAAATGCCCATGGATCTAGTTGTTTTATCACAGTGTAATACATGGCTTAGAGTTCTTCATTCGCTATATGATATAGAGATAATGTGGCGAAAAACAATAAAACACGCTTTTTCTAAGTTTTATACTCTGATAAAACATGGGTTTTCGACCAATCAGAAGAATGTGTAATAACAAGACTTAGCACTAGCAAACAACATTAAATACTTGACCCACAGTAAGGACATCTTGATTGAACTATAATGTGAAGCCTGCAAATTAAACTTGAACCTTAATTCTCCCACTTGATTTTGTTATCACACTCAAATCTACATTATAAAGTCCCCTAATAATAAACTAAAAATACAACATAAGCCGAAATATACTGGCTCAAGGTTAATCTCCCCCAAATATAATTTTGCCACTTTTTATTTCTTTTAAGTTAACTTAGTACATTTGGAGAGTTGGTTCTCATTAGTCATTAGTAAAAACTGAGTTAAGCACACCACAAAAAAGATTAATTCTAATTTATTTGCCGTTATGGGTTATAGACAAAATCATTGTACATAATACATAGATCTTAGTTCAATGTATTTACAGGTCAGACAGTAAACTGGTCAAACCAGTATGTCTACATACATGTATGAAGTCTTTACGGCTTCAATATTCAACTTAACTACCTCTTTGCATAGTGAATAAATATTCCGGTATCACCTTCAAGCTGTAATGTTATTGATGATTATTTTTAATACTTTTTTTTACAGAAAGCAGCAAAGCGTTTAAAGGCTTTGAGATCAAGCACAACAACTTCAGAGACAGATAAAAATAAATTTTCATTGGTGATGAAAGCCGCGTACATGACATCCGAAGAATCCGAAACAGCATCGGAGCACGAAGACGATGAACTTTAATCATAAGGAAGCTCCCGTGGCGAAGCGATGAAATTGAAGATGCGTTCAAAAATCTCGATAGGAAAGTTCAGCGTAGAAGATCGCCAAAAGCCACAGCCATTACCTTAGACAGGCGTTTCTCTGAAGTCAGGTCGGATCGTCTGGCTCCACTAGATGCTCCGAGGTGGGCTCTTAGACCGGGAAGTTAAAGTAACGAATAGGAGTCAGAGAGGCCTTAGAGAGACTCATTTAGAACGACAGGGATGACATCCGAAAAGATAAAAGTGAAGGCGTCACCATATAGTTCTTTTTTTTT
>JAEMPF020018384.1:0-10176 GCA_022496165.2 Catalaphyllia jardinei | reverse complement strand
CACACCTGTACTCTATAACGCAGAAGTCCTAATTTCGTAAACGAAGTCTAACGCAATCCTATATAACGATATACATATTTCTCAATTACCCAGCACTACACACATGTACGCATTGCGGACTTATTTTTAAAACCGTCATCTCAGCAGATTCAAATGGAATTTTGGTAGAAACAACAACACTGATGCACTTGATGTCAAAGGTGACATCTTGGATTTAAAATATGCCATTTTTGCAAAGGAAGTGATCTACGAAAAGAAGAGAGAGTGAATAAACTGTAGGTGGAGTGAGCGCAGCAGGTGCTACACTCTATACTTACTCACTTGCCTTGTGAAAGATCTTAAAATTGTACATAAGGTCTCCCAAGACTAAGGCAAGGAATTCAATAATACTGTAGCGGCCAGCAGAAACCTGGCTCCCACAGCCAAATCATCGAGCCATGTACCAGTAACTCATACCATCATCAAGAACTATATGAATTACAAAATGAACTTCGCATAACGGTCTGTCTAATGGTGTAATGTCTAACGACTTTGTTGAAGAAATTTAATGTAGAAGAGGAAAAGTGGCTTTCATCAGAGTAACACGTCTTAGAGAGCGCAACTAAATCTTTTCAAAAACGGCAACAACGAATATTGAGGGCTAATACTTCCCAGTGTAGGTAGGTTCTTCTTCTTCTTCTTCTTCTTCTTCTTCTTACCTTAACTTCTTACATCCGTTCCTGTGCGTGGCCTAGTAATTAGGGCGCCGGAGGTCCCGGGTTGAAATCCTCCTCCTTGCTACTAAATAGGTTTGTCTTTGGCCCCAGATTCAACTCCTCCACCCTTGCAAATAGCCAACTGGTCACCCGCCCGCCAGTTGGTTTTTTGTAACAAGTTTGTTTTTTGGTTTGCTTATTCCAGTGTCCACAATTAGTACTGCAGTACTAAATACTTCGACATTTAAATAAAATGATTTATTCATTTTTTTTCTCATTTTTACTTACAGCCACTCCAAGTTGACTAAATTGGAAAAGAGTTCATCAGGCAGCTTGTCAAGGACGTTCCCGTCCATAAATCTGAGTGAAACGTTAAGATACACATAGATCAACATTTTTAGCTAGTTAATATTCCACAATGTAAAATTCATTCTTCACGTTCTGATCATTAAATTTCAGGTGACGCATTATTCTCAAAAAGGGAAAAAGGTAGCAATTAACAAGAAGATTTCGTCCTGGAAGATATGCACTAAAGCAGTATTGACTCGACTTGTCCCACAGCTGCGGCTGAGTTAGATTTGCCAATTTGTTCCCAACTTTCAACTTTTATTTAAAGAATAATTGTCATATTATTTATTCAAAATATTTCCCCATTTCTAGTAGGTTAAAACCACACGCATAATTCACCATAACCAGCTGCCGTTGACCAAATATTGAACTAACGACGTCAAAAGTGCAGCCCGCGGCAAATTATTGAACCAATGACGTCAAAATGACGTTAAAGGTGCTGCCCGCTGCAGATTATTGAACCGTTGACCGAGAAAATCTGGACACAAGGTTGTGTTATTTTTAGTGATCGGAAAAACAAACGGCCAAAAGGCGAAGCTCCTTAAGAACGGGGAAATATGTTGAATGAATAAAAAAGCAATTATTGAATTCGGCTTTCGTAGGATATGAAGAATTCTGCAGATCTCGGAGGGTGTTATCCACCTCGGCCTTCGGCCTCTGTGAATAACACCCTCTTCGATCTGCAGAATTCTTCATATCATACTCAGCCTCATTATATAATTGCTAAAAATACAACACAAAAAGGACTGGTCCCTTTCCGGAGAACTGTACGAATGCAAACTAAGATCTCAATCTCATACCAAGTTAGACTCTTCAAGTCATTCTAAGTAGGAAATAATAATCGATATTAACTTCTTACTAACAGAGCGGGTAAGCCGCAGTGGGGATTATTGGTCCTCCATAAAAACGACAACAGCAGCAGAAAACATCGAGGGCTAATACTCCCCAGCGCAGGCGGAGAAAGCTAGGTTAGTAAGTCCTTTGTTGGGTGATGATAATAATGATAATGACAATGATAACGTGTAGTTCATTAACACTTCACAATTTAAATGAGTGAATATAACCAAAACAAATTAGATGACAAACTCTGCTTGATTACTAATCACACGGCAAGTTGCATCATTACGACCTTATTTCAGGCATGATGTATTTTTTAATGAGGCAGGCAACTCGTAAAGAATAAGTTCACATAGTTTATATCACGTGGTTTCCATGGAAATGAATTTCGTAAAGAAAAGAGGTCAGGAGTTATTTAGCAGGAGTGAGGACAAGATAGCTAGATATTGGCCAAGTTCGTCTCTTTTTTTTAGTGTTTATGGACTGATATGCAGTCCAGATCCCTGCATTCCCCAAAACAGAACGTCTTGGAGAGGACTGAACAAGCCAGCATTTTGGTCAATAAGGGATTTATTATGTGGTTTCCGGTAAACTTTTTGTTGCAAGACACCACAGGTAGTCCTGAGCGGCCAAGATAACTCCTTCTTGCCCGCTCGGTTAGGCAATCACAGCGCATGATTTAGTTCATCTTGCACCCTCACGGGGGCTAGCCATGCAATGAAGTAAGTTCACCAGCTTATGGTGTTCCGAGAATTGGTAATCACAAGAATTTGGCTGCAAATGTCATTTAAAACTGAGTCAAAGGCAAGAGATTATCAAGGTAAGAGGGTGAATCCCCCATATAGGCCTTCCGCGGATATTACTAGCGCGATGAGTGGACAGCCGAAGCGATTTTCTCGAAACTACCTGAGACAAAATGGCGGGAACGGCTTTGAATATGTACTGATTTTAATAACAATAATATAATAACTTATACAACTTATAAAAATGATCAAATGCGCTTAACATGTGATAGAATTAAATTTTGTTTCATAGCAGAGATCTTTTCTGTCCTCTCAGCTGTCTTTTTGTTCGGCCGGGCTATTTTTCGTGCTCGTTTGGCTGTTCATTATTCGTTTTTTTTTAATGTAATGTAATGTAAATCTTTATTTATACACGGAGAATCATCAGTTAAGTTAATAATTAAAAATTAAAACTTGTACAACTGCTTTACATGATTGCCGTGTGGGAATCCGATATCTCAGATACTTTCTTAATACCCCGTTTAAACTGCCCAATAGAACAAACGGTTTTTAAATTTGGGGCAAGTTGTTCCATAAACAGGCCCCGCTTAAGCAAAAACTTCGTTTTAAGTAATTAGTATTTGGCTTGGGCAGCGAAAGCTTTCCTTCAAGATTTCTTAGGTTATAATCGTTAACGTGGCGTTCAGTGAAGAGACATTGAAGATAGTCTGGGGCAAGTTCTTTCAATGTTTTATACATAATTAAAACTTTCTGCTTTTTACGACGAAGAGACAGGTTCTGTCACATAAGCATCGCGAGAAGGAGGTTGGAGCTCGTATCAAAAGGTGATTGAGTAATTACTCTGGCGGCGCGATTTTGTAATTTTTGTAATTTATCACTCAAACAGCCACTCATACCATCCCAAACCGGGCTGCAGTAATCAAAATGTGTAATATTAAAGCATTATAAATTTGAACTGCAACATCCGTCGGAATAAAAGGTCGTACCCGTTGCAATGCACCAATGGCTGAAGAGACTTATCTCGTCAAAGTGTTTAGACCAAGAGAGTTGTGCATGGTATGGTCAACTCTCTTGATCGTCCCGTCATCGATACTTATATTAATCTCCTCACATTGGGCATTCAGTCTCTGCCTAGATCCGATTATCATTAGCTCAGTTTTGGCCACATTTAAACTTAATTTGTTGGCTCTCAGCCAACAGGTAAGATTGTAAAGTTCAGAAGTCACTGCTAGTTTAAGATCGGCTACCGCTTTTGCAGATAAGGTTATACTGGTGTCATCAGCAAACATTCTCGGCTCAGCAACCCGCAGGCAGTTAGGGAGATCGTTAATGTACATCAAAAAAAGCAAGGGACCCAGCATGCTACCCTGCGGTACGCCACAAGTAACAGTGCTGGCAGTTGACAGATTGTCATTTACATTACACCTTTGGGTCCGATTACTTAGGTATGACTGAAACCACTTAGCAGTTGCCTGGTCAGCACAAAAGTAAGACAGTTTACGTAAAATAATTTCGTGATCAATTGTGTCGAAAGCTTTTTTAAGGTCAATGAAGACTACTCCGTTCAGGAAGCCGTTGTCGATGTTAACAGACCAGCTATTTGTCGCCTCAAGCAAGGCCGTTAGGGTGCTATGCAAAGAGCGAGAGCCCGACTGACAACTTGATAACAATTGATTGTCATTTAGGTATTGGTACAGTTGGTCGTAAACAATTGTTTCAAAATCCTTCGAGACAACCGGAATAACGGAAATGGAAGGGAGTCTAATTTCGCAAATTTTAATGGCAACGGCAACAAGTACAATGGTTGTGTAAGCGTGAGTTATAATTCTTTGCCGTTGTTCACAAAAGGTTACAACAACGTGAAATAGTCACATTCTGTATATTCAAGAGAACGTAAATTATACGACGGCCAATTTTAAAAATTTCATCGAATTTCGACGCTGTCTTACCTATTCTATTTTGGATATTTCTGACAGTATAGACAGACTGAATGAATCTAAATTCTCGCGAGATTCGTAGATCGATGTTGTCCTTGGCGTTGCTGCTTAAACTGCTTTTTGCTGCTTGGGAAGCGAGCGTCTGCCTGCACTTTCGATCATCTGTTTGTTCGGTTCCCTAGCTTGTGTTTGTTCGTTTGTTTGCTTTGCATTGTGCAAACATTTCCGTTCATTCAGTTGTTATTGTTTTTGCAGGGAACACTCGTCTCTTATTAAACTCATATTAAAGTTTCGAAATGATTTAAAACATACCGAGAGCCGAAGCTCCCTTGCTTGTAATCAAAATATCCTAGATTAAGACCCCCCCAATTAATTTGCGCGTTATTTTAATGGTTATTTTACGTCACGTGGTGTAAATCACCGGACAGTTATTGAACAATTATTGGATGAGGTTGAGCATGATATCATGAATTATCAAAACTGAGGTCTGTGTTATCTGCCAAAGCCGAAGGCTGAGGCAGATAATACAGACACAAGGTTTTGATAATTCATGATATCATACGAAAACCGAATTCAATAATTGTTTAATTATTCATTTTTTAAACAATAGGCATTTATTACGCGTTCATTAGGCGTTCAGCCATTTTGTTTCTGAGGAGAACACCCCAAGGTGCAGATATTGCATTATCATGTCAAGTTCACAAGCTGTTGAGAATTGATTGAATGCTCTCGACCAACCAGGTTTTTCATAGTGAGTCTGATGTATAATAACACGCAATAACCCCCGCCTGCGTCAATGTTTGTCCTCTGATTTTTTCCGTCCAGGAGAAACATAGTCAGCATAAGAACCCGTTGATCTTCAGCCAAAACAACAACAAGCGGGCTGAAGTACTTCTCAAGCGAGAGGGCGACATAAAATTAGTCCGCACCTTCAACTTAAATCCTTCAAGTGCTCCAGACTTTACACATTCTGTGTTTCACTAATGTAATTTCTTTTTCAACCCTCGCAGTAACAATTGAAATGATTTGATTTTTTCCTAAGACTGAGTGCATTCAGACAGCGTACGCGTTGGAAGTTTTGCTTTGCTCTGAAACAGTGGGAATTCACATGGAAGATGATTAGTTATGACTTGCTTCTGTTTATGATAAAAATGAAACCTCGACCCGAGGAACAAACTCCATGCCATTCCTCCTTTTGCGGCTAATGATCAGTTCCTTTTGAATTGTGGGTAGATCCAGTCCTTTGTGGGGGCAAACGGCCAGTTTAGGACATAATTTGAAATTGTAATTTTGCCCGTTTGCCCCAACAAAGGACTGGATCTACCCGCAATTGACCAGGAACTGATCATCAGCACAATGGTGTATTGCGGTCCACATCTGGGATCATTTGTAGTTCGGGATCATTTGCAGTCCAATTTGGGGGTCATTTGCGGTCGGGGATCATTTGCGGCGCTATACAGAACACAATTTTTAAGAGGGAATGTCCACTATCGTTGAGCCAGTCGTGGCACCTGATAAAAACTCAAAATTTTTCACATTCTTTCAAGAGATAGCCTATGGTAATCCTTGAGACGTGGGGTGAATTTTTTCTCGAAATATTGCTTTAAACCCGCCAAAGAAAATCAAAAATCCGTTACGGTCCCACGTGTGGTCAAAAACACGCAACAATCAGTGATTAATACGTTATCATAAACTTCCCTCCGTTTAATCCGCATCAAAATGACACTCCAGTTTGAGCCTGGAAACTTATTTTTGAGTAGTTTAAGAGTCTTTTGAGGCCAATTATACTTCTGTAGGTTAATTTTCAACGCCACGAAGAGCCGCTTAAAAATCACAAAAATTTGCTTCCTAAAAATTCTTAATTATGGACACTTTTTCAATCAGCAAATTGGCTAGCCGGTAAAACACCAAAACAGCTACGATTCACGTTTCACCTCACGTTTCGAAACTTCACTTCGCGTTTCGAAAGACGAAATGTCAGTGTGAAACCTGGTATAAAAATTATTTTCGGGTTTTACATCAGCGCTCATTACTCAAGCTCTCAAAATCGTGATTATCACAACAATAACCTGCCAGAAAACGAAAACAATAGGCAAGTGCCTGTGACCATATAATTAAAAGGAACCTGAAAATGTCTTCTTGAATTTGACTTCCTCGGTATTTGGACTTAACTATGGTAGAAAAGTCATGTTTAGCTCACCTTCTGTAGTTACATTCAAATATTAAGTGTCCGCTGAGGATTAAATGCTGGCGTATTCAGAATCATTGTGATGAGTGGAGTTCGACAAAGTACATCCTCCTTACTGACATTCAAGCGATGCCTCCAAAATAATCCACCTCATTCCTAACCACATTGCTATCCCTTGTTCTTAAACAACAATCCATAAAAGAAGTGAAGCCTTCCAGCGTCAGTCCCTTGCTTGCTAAAACAAAATACTCTTGTGCTGTTCTCCTGGCGCATGTTGCATGCTGAAATGGTAATATTAGCGTCCGAACTGGACCTAATTTGTCTGTCACGCTCACGCATTGCCAAAAATGGTTAAAAGAACAATAAATAGTGAAATTCAATGAGAAGTTCAAAGCAAACAAGTTTTATTTTAGAGCCAAAAGGATCCAAACTTGACCCGTAAAATATTGCGCGGAAATTTCCCGGCAGAGAAACTGTGCTTTTATGTGTTGTGGGCTCGGGAGGGGGAGGGGTTGGGATTACTCCGCTATATGGGTTATCAGAGGTATGGGCGGCCCCTGTGACGATAGGTTTTTCTACTGTGATGATAAGTTTTTTCTGCGAGCGCTGTAACTCCTGACTGAACGGAAAACTGAACTGAACAACTGGGGAAATCTAGCTCTGGAGAGTACTGCTTTGCCTGCGGGAACGGAATCTCGTCACGAATTCCTGGTACACGGGATCTACTTCGATGGTCTTCACTACCGACGCCAAGAGACATAACTTGGTCCAACAGTAGTTTATTCTGCACTTGGCCATGGAATCGATGTAATCGCATACTGGATGTAATCGTCGTTGTAATCGAAAAACTTTACAAATGCACTTGCGTATATATCAGCCCTAACCAGCTAAGTGTCTACAATATGGCAATGAAACTCCAAACCTACAATACGAGCGGAAAAGCTTTAATTGCGATAGCAAATCGCAATCAACACTACGAAGTTTCTTAAATTAAAAATAGAGTGCTAAGATTAAAGGTTGAAAGGTTTGAGATTAAAATGGAGCAAACTTAGGTGATTAAAAACGAGATACTTAATGAGAAATTCCCAATTGGTGTTACAGACAGCAAGAATAACTTATCCTATGAATAGAACTTCATTACTGGAATATAGTTCAGCTGGCTAACTCTTAAGGAAATCATAAAACGTCTTTAGTGTAAAGTTGTTCAGCTGGCTAGCTTCCAAGGGAACGGAAAATATATCTTAATGCTGAAAGGAAACCTAAGTGCACCGCTAACAAACTATTTGTGTGCTAAATGAAAGTCGGTGTTGCACACGTACTGGTATACAAAGAGTTGGCAAAGTACAAAGTATAATATTTGAATTCCTGGTCGTCAATTGGAAAGAGGTTACTGTTGGTTTTTTCTATAATTTTCCAAATAATAAAGAAGTAAATGCGCAACGGCGAATTTCTCATAACACCCCAAAGGGTATAGATTTTGGACTGTTTATATCTGAAAAAGTTTCAAATTTTATACAAATCGAAGTGAAATAGGGTGTGTTTTTCACTCTGGCTTGGCATCGGGTATTTTGTTTACAATCATGACTGAAGCAGTTTTTAATTTTTTTTTGTTTTTTATTTCTACTTTACATTCCTGAAAAAGGCCTGGGTCAGGAATGCAAAGTAGAAATATGGTTGGGCAGGTATATTTCTGTTATATTTGTTTTACCAACTTGAACGTTTCCCTGATTATAAAACTCGACATCCTGCCTTGCCTTAACATATTGTTTTGACCACGCGGCATGTCACGTGATCATTGTGTTAAAATTTGGTAGATCGAGGAATTGGAGGCGAATTTTCAGTCTATTAGTGAATAAATGAGCGTTTTCGATGCAAATTGAAATTATCTACCCTGCTGCGTCTGGAATGATCTTCCTTGAGGGACGGTCATTCCAAACGTGTATCTGTATCTAAAACGCGGTTTTCCAGGATATTACTAAAAAACGCCACCAATTTCTGAAATAATGGCTTTTTTTTTGCTAATGTCGTGTGACACCCGTCAGAAGTACCAATTCTACTTTAAAATGTTCAGGACGTTAAAAACCTAACTGTGTGCTAAATCTGGTTCCATTTCCATTAATACCTTCAGAAATATAGCTAACAAATTGTTACTGTTTTCACCAGTGAAAAAGCCTTTGACCCAAGGAGCCGATTATTTGCGCATTAAAAGATTCAGTAACCCTTCGCAAATGTTTACAGATGAGGCTTCTTTTCTGGTTTTGGACGGTCATACATAAGAGACTAATTTTATAGGTCTGAAAATTGAGTATTTACTTGTTTCCCATGGGAAAGGGGTTTTGGAGTTGTGTGACGTCTTGCTTCCAGCTATTTTATGTAAAAGATTAATGCCGAACGATGTATCGTATACTGTCATATTATGTATAACTATTTTTTTTTAGTATAAATCTATCAGCGTTCTATCATGAATGCCGTTTTCTGATTGGCCACGCTACACACTATCTATTCTGTGATAGAAAATACGTAGTGTAGCAGTGATCCCTTGTTAACAAAATCGCGACCGCCTCTTGGCGTGTTCAGAGTGTCTGTAAAGAGGATTAAGAACGACTAGTAGATTTATACTTAAACAATCGGATTATTCGCTCTTGATTTCTATGTATGATAGTTGACAGATTTAGCACACATAGAAATCTCGACTCATAATCTAATTATTTAATACCAGTAGTAGCCACAGGTTAGAAAGTGCGGGCCTGAATGCACTTGAAGAGGTTTTGTTACGACTCATAATCTAATTATTTAATACAATCATAATGTTTATAACTATTACAGTCAAACCAACTGAAGCATACCCCTCAAGATTACATTAATAAATTGATTATTTGGATAAAGAACCCGCTAGTCGTTTGAAGAATGCAAAAATGAATTGATTATTTGAAAATTAAAGTTGCTAGTCATTTCAAAAATCAATATTAAAATTGATTCCTTTTGAACATTTAAGAGCGTAACTCCGAAAATATCGAGAATCGGCTGGCAGAAGCGGAATAACTTATTTCACCAAAAGAACCCACTTCAATACCTGTTTTCGGAAATGACATCAAAAGGTTCGTTTTCCTTTTCTTTTCTTCAAAATTTGCAAAAATTGAAAATTCGGCCACAGGTTCTTTAGCGGCGGCCATGACACTTGGAATTTGACACATGCCAAACGTTGTCTTAACATGTCCTTTACACAGTTTGATGGGGAAAATGGTTTGTTTTACACAATATTTGCAGGGACCGCGAAGCAAGTTTTCGGGGGCGGGGGATAAAAACGAACGCGTCAAGGAAATTTTTTCTTTGGGCTGAGGGGGAGGGGGGGGGCGGGGCATGCTTGTGGACTTCTATTTTATTTCTCTAAAGTGACGGAAAATGCTATTATAACGATAAAACTATTG